>CM035167.1:116760054-117042786 GCA_020205615.1 Panax quinquefolius | reverse complement strand
AAATGATGTGGTAAAAGTCCTCATTGACCGTAGTAGTGCATTGATGGAGAGTTGCTAAAATGATCATGACCATTGTTGAAAACACGAATATGCTTGGCCCGTAGTGCATGGATAATTCGTGGTCGTGATACTAATGAATATAGATCCTTGGCATGTAGTGCAGGGATGATTCGATGATGTGGTTTATTTATTAAGCTGAGTGTCAGCGATAAAATTTATGATAAACTTTTTAAATCATAGAAGATAGTAGATGTCATGCTATAGTTGACTCTTCTAATGGATTGCTTGTTCCACTGCAGTTAAATTTGATGTTTATTGTATTTTATCAGTTTAACACTGTTGAAGGCTAACGATAATTTATTCTGCATTATCTTAGTCATAATATTTCTTATTGGGCTAGTTGAGCTCACCCTTTTGCTTTCATGGTTCTCTTCAGGAAATGAGAACGTAGTCGGGACTAGTCGGGGAACGGAGTGATGGTCTGAGATGGTTGTTTTAGTAGTCCTCACTATTTTGTGTGATAATAAATGTAATAAGGATTGAATTTGAGTTTGGATATTATCTATGAGATAATATTCGTGTAAAAACTCAGTTATGTTCTGTCGTATTTTACACGACAGTTGTATTAATTAAGTTTGTATTTGAATTATGAACCTTGTATTTGGAGACCTAAGATGGGTGATGTATACCTATTTTGGGGGCGTTACAGTTGGTATCAAAGCTTAGGGATATGATTCCTGGCTAAGATGTGAGATTAGAATTAGGAGTGGAGAGACGGGTAATTCTTTCGCTAGTATGACTACCTAAGTTTATTTATTATTTAATTGGTCGGTCAGAATATAGGGATAATATGTGGTATGTCAATTAACCCTTATTTTGTGGCAGTATTTGAAAATGGCATCTGAAAATGTTGAGATAAGCAATGGAGCACAGGAGACCGTGGAGTCACCACAAATCAATAACCAGGATAATGTCCATCAGGAAGGCGACAATCCTCACGTGAATAACAACACCGACCAAATAATGAACGATATGATGTTCAGAGGCTTTATGCAATTCATGCAACATCAAGCAAGAACGACTCCTGTTCCAAATGCGGGTAGAAACACTGGCAACTCTCGGTTGGTCACCGCTAAGCAGTTCAAGGAGCTGGGACCACCAAAGTTTTTGGGAGAGCCAAAACCACTTAAGGCGGAGACGTGGATAAAGCAGATCACCAAGATATTTGATGTAAGACCCCAACTTTTTATAAATAAAGATTTAATTTCTCTAATTATTATTTTAAAATAGTAAGGGGTTGATTTGATTAATGTGGTTAGTTATGGGTAAAATGCGCAAATATTTTAAATAAGCAAGTGGTTATAAAATATTCATTGTTGTCGGGGAATATTCGTTTGGTCGTGGAATATTCTTCTTGTTGGGGAATATTCATACGGCAATAGCATGACCTTATGTGGGCCCCATAACGTGAAAGCAATTAGATGAAGAAAAAGACAAGTATAAGTTGTTTATAAATAACTTGGTAGCGATTATTCAGATTATCTTGTTGGAATACCGGTGGTTAAAACACGATGTCTGGCGTTGTTGCCTGATGTAGCACAGATGTTGCACCAATTATTGATTCTTACGTAAGAAGGCACTACTCAATAATTGTTACAGTAATTACTGTTCAGTATTTTATTTTATTGATTCAATAATTGTTGCGTTGATTTTTTATATTACTGTTGTTTCAATAATTGTCACTACACAGTATTTTCCATTATCGAAGCAATAATTCATATTATCTGAATAATATTATTAGAAAACATTATTGGCAATGTCTAAGTTACATCTAAGGAGAGGTTTGGTCACCTAATTGCGCAAGCATCAAAGAGAGAGAAATTCTTATTGAAAGCCCTCTCTTTCTGAGGAGCGGCTGGTAGCGATCTTGTGATTCATAATATTATTTGTGAATAATTAATTATTGATTTATATGATGAGGAAAATATTGATTTTATCTTGATTATAGATGGAGAAAATTTTTAAAGTGACAATTGTTAAAAATTGATATTTTATCTTTTCTGATAAAATAATATTTTATTATATTATATAATAATGATGATATTTTTACAATGAATCTGAGATATATGAGTATATGAGGAGGAAGAGTGTTTTTATTACATTAAATGATTAACACATGTTTTGTGTGTTGGTGGACCCCATTTCTTGACTGAAATTTGATTATAGCTTGTAAAATCGTCCGTATGTGGATTTCGGTCAATTTCTGTTTGGAATTTAGAAAAACTTTCTTCTGCAAAGTTGTAGAGAATTGAATTTCCTATAAAAATACGCAAAATTCGAATTTTCTGATAAAAGGGCTATTTATTATGAATTATTGAAGTTCCGAAGTTCCGAAATAATTAATTTTTGGAAGTTTTAATTATTTTTATTAAGAAAAACGTTTTAATTGTTTTTGGCACATGTGTGGATGAAATTTGGACCAGATTTGTGTACGTAGGAAATTTTGATATATATATTAATATTATATTAAATTTTCTGCTTTGGTGTTCTAAGCAATTTCCTATAAATAGGGTGCTTAGGTTAGAATTGAAAATCACACCAGAAACTAAAGTTTTCTCTCTCTTTCTTTCTCTATATATCGAGTGTATTTTTGTGAGTATTTTAGTACTTTGAGTATTGCTATACGGTGCAAGTTCTTTCAGCACTATATCCAGTATTCCAGTCAGAAGTACTATTCTTTCTGAGGTAAGGGATGTTATTTTATTCGTAAATGATATTATTTCTTCAATATCATTATGCCGAAATATTGGTTAAATTTTTTTATCAAATTTAGAACTTTTTCATGTCGAGGTTACTATTCATGAGTTACTATTCACGAGTTACTATTCACGAGTACTATTCACGAAGCATGATGATTTTTTTTGTGAAATTTCTATCTTTTAGTGTTGGAGTTACTATTCACGTATCTTGGACTATTCACGAATCATATTACTATTCACGAAAATTAAATTTTCTTTTCTGTGTCCAAGATTGTCTGTTATGATTCCTATCTTTGATTGGATCTATGTTTTGGTCTTCATTCTTGAATTTTACTACACTCTGATTATTTATGAAGTATTTTCGAACTTGGATTGTTTAAAGTACGAATCCTTAATATTTGTTCTTTTGTTTCACTGGATTCGTTTTCTTTAAAATATATTTTTCATCCTCTGTCCTAAATGATGATATTACTGAATATCTTTGGCCTGTAGTGCAAAGATGAATGATTTTCGATGAATATCTTTGGCGTAGTGCAAAGATAAGCAGTGTTTAGATGAACATGACCAACTGATGAATATCTTTGGCCCGTAGTGCAAAGATGAATAGGTGTTGAGATGAACATGACCAACAGATGAATATCTTTGGCCTGTAGTGCAAAGATAACTATTTGATTTATGATGTATATTGATTGATGTTACAGGGATAAAATATCGATGATGGACTTTTAAATTCATAGATGATAGTAGTTTTCATTCTCTACTTAACTCTTCTAATGAATTGTTGTTTCCGCTGCAGTTGTTGATCTAAAACATGTTGTCTATTGTATTCTATCAGATTTTTTCCTATTGAAGACTAAGGATAATTTGTTGTACATTATCTTAGTCATAATATTCTTTACTAGACTAGTTGAGCTCACCCTTTTCCTTTTTGTTCCATTTTTCTTCTCAGGAGACGAGAATATAGCGGGAACTAGTCGGGGTGTGGAGTAATGGTTCAAGAAAGTTGTTTTAGTAGTCCTCACTATTTTGTAAAGTAGTGTATCAATAATTATAATGAGGACTTAATTGAGTGTGGATATTGTCTAGAAGACAATATTTGAATTTAAACTCACAGTTTATGTGTTGTCGTATTTTGCACGACAATTGTATTAATGAATTTGTAGTTGTTTCTGTACCATGTATTTGGCGACTCAGAATGGGTTGGATGGAATGGACCTATTTTGGGATCGTCACATTTGATGTCTTGGGATGCTCTGTAAGACCCCAACTTTTATGAATAAAGATGAATTTTTCTATAAATATCATTTTTGAATATTAAGGTTTGAATTTGTTATAATGTTATAGTTGTGGGTAATATTTATGAATTTTGCAAAGTAAGCAAGTTGTTATATAATATTCGATTGGTCGGGGAATATTCATTTTAGCAGGGAATATTCGTACGACGACACAATCATTAGTGGACCCCACAACGTAATTATTGTCGGAATGAGAAAACGACAGAAATGTGTGAGACCCCAAATTTTATGAATAAAGATTTAATTTTCTCGAAATATTTTTTTAATATTATGGTGTGGATTTGAGATAATGTTATAGTTGTGGGTAGTATTTATAAATTTTAAGTATGCAAGTTGTTGTATAATATTCGATTGGTCGGGGAATATCCGTACGACGGTACAATTATTGGTGGACCCCGCAACGGAATTATTGTCGGATTGAGAAAACGACAAAAATATTTTTATTGAAAATAACGGCGGAAGTTTTACCGTGAATACTATTGAACTACTCGGTAGTAAAAGTACAGTAATACACGTGGTTGCATAGTAGCACACGGTATTGATTATTGATGTGAGAAGTTACTAAGTTTTGCTTATTTTATAGACCCCCATTTACCTATTTTTCAAAATAATCGATAGAAATTATTTAAAGGTGGGGCCCACATGTGGGGCCCATATGTGTTGAAAAACTGATTTTAGAAATGGGAGTGAGAGGGAGTTACGTATAGGGGATGGAGTTAATATATATAAGTATGTGATGTGTGTATATATATATATGTATATGTTGTGTGTGTTAGTGGGAAATGGTGGAAAAGAAGTGAGAATGATGTGTGTTGATGTGGATGTGTGTGATGTGGACATGTTGGTGGGAAAGTAAGAAATGTGTATGTGAGTGGTGGAGTGTGTGAATATATATATATATATATATATATATATATATTATATATTGAATGAGTGAGTGGATATTGGTGGAGGGAACATGTGGGGTTATGTTGGAAGAAAGAAAAATGGGTGTGATGGGTGATGTATGTGGTAGGTGACAAAATTGGTGGAAAAAAGGGGAGTATTATATATATATATATATATTATATCTTGTCTTGCTTTGTTATGATTGGTTGAAGGTTTGACAATTTGAATATGTAGTATCAAAATTTTCATTCGTGAGTCTTTGAATTATTTCACCTGTGAAGAAATCCTTACACAGTGCCTTTCCATTCTCCTATAAATAGAAGCTCATTCCTTCATTATTTCTTACGAATTCACTGAAAATCTAGAGAGAGAAAACTATAGAGAGAAAGAAGAAAATTTTTCTGCTACTTCATTACTCCTATATCCAATTTCTTCTAAGGTAAGGGATATTATTTGTTGTACTTGTAAGGGGTATTATTTCTTTTGTATTCATGAAGAGAACTTCTGTTATTCCATTATTTATTATTCTGTCGAATAACCTATATATCTGTGAGCGACCCTATACTTGGTGAAATTCTTCCATTATTCCATTCTTTATTATTACATTGGAACATCCTCAGATGTGCGTTTCTGTGGGACTGGTTCCGTCTTTATTATTATTCGATGGAATATCACATCACATGCGTTTCTGTGGGACTGGTTTCGTCTTTATTATTACTGTTGGAACATCACATGGTGCAATTTCGCTTTGACACGTTACGTTACTTATTATTACATTGGAATAACTTTTATCTGTCTGAATACCGCATGCATGATGATTTCTTTTGTTATTCCATTCGTTATTATACTCAGTTGGTTAAAGTTTTGACTTCTATACTCCATGAAATTAGTGGAATATCCTTTATATTTGCGCTTCATCCAGTATCTTTTCATGGAAATATTCTTCTGAGCATTCTTAAATTTTACTCTACAAAGAAGTATCATGTTGACAATTTGGACGTTATTAGTTCCTGAATAAATTAATTCTTGAACTTGTTTTATTGAATCCTTATATCATTGTCATCATCCTCATGTTTATATTATGTTGAAAGTCATCTGTGGCCTGTAGTGCATAGATGGACTTGGTATGATTATGATTAGGGATTATTTGGTATAATCATGACCGTAATGTTACAAATGATGTGGAAAAAGTCCTCATTGGCCCGTAGTGCATTGATGGACAGTTTTTGGTATGATTATGGCTATGGATTCTCTTCGGCCAAGGGTGCAAAGATGAATTATTTTATGGCATGATCATGACCGTTGATGAAAACACGATTATCTTTGGCCCGTAGAGCATGGATAATTTGTGGTCGTGATACTAAAGAATATCCTTGGCCTGTAGTGCAGGGATGATTTAATGATGTGAATTATTTATTAAGCTGAGTCTCAGAGATAAAAATGATGAAAAACCTTTTAAATCATAGAAAATAGTAGATTTTATTCTCTACTTGACTCTTCTAATGGATTGCTTGTTCCGCTGCAGTTAAACTTGATGTTTGTTATATTTTATCAGTTTAACACTGTTGAAGGCTAACGATAATTTATTCTGCATTATCTTAGTCATAATATTTTTTATTGGGCTAGTTGAGCTCACCCTTTTGCTTTCATTTTTCTCTTCAGGAAATGAGAATATAGCTGGGACGAGTCGGGGAACGGAGTGAGGGATCAGATGATAGTATTAGTAGTCCTCACTATTCTGTTAAATAGTGTGACAATAAATGTAATGAGGACTTATTAAAGTGGATATTATGCTAGAAAGGCAGATTTGTATTGAAACTCACACTCTCTTGTTGTATATTAAAGATTGTATTTGTATTTTGTACCATGTATTTGGCGACTCGGAATAGGTGATGTATACCTATTTTGGGGGCGTCACAAAATATCTTTTTATAAAATTAACGGCAGAAGTTTTACCGTTAACTGTTGAAATAACCGGTGTTAAAAGTACAGTAATACGCGTGGTTGCATAGTAGCACACGATATTGATTATTGATGCTAACATGAAAAGTCACTCAGTTATACTCAATTATTGCTACAGTAATTGCTGCATCATATCTCTCATATTATTGATTCATTTATTGTCACAGTATCATCTGCATAATATTTTATATTATTAAATCAATAATTGAGACGACAAAGTTATTAATATTATTTTTTGCAACATTGACGATGTCTAGAAGTTCTATCAAGGAGAGGTTTGGTCACCTAATTTTGCGCCAATAGAAAGAAATCCTTATTGGAAAGCCCACTCTTTCATGGGAACGATCTGGTTGTCAAATATTGCGAATTATAATAATATTGATAAACGTTGTTAAAAATATTGAGAGAATTTTTATGAAGTATTTGTTAGACCCCCATTTACCCATTTTTCAAAATAATCGGTAGAAATTTATTCAGTATTTTTTTGTGAGTCCACATGTGGGGCCCACTGGAAGGAAAAGTCTTGGGGTGGGAGGATTCCTGATAATGCTCACGGGTGGATTTTATTTTGTATATATATATATTATAATAAGTTTTGTTTTTATGAAAAATAGAATATATTATATTTTATTCGTATAGTATTTTACTATCTGGGTCTTGCGATGTGCAAAAACACATGAAATTTTGAAAATCAAATTAAATGAATTCGGTACTTTGTGACCCATTAGCATGCGATCATCGTGAAAATTCAAATAGTATCCTTTCCATTCTCCTATAAATAGGATGCTTAGTTAGAATTGAAAATCACACTAGAATCAGAGAATTCTTCTTCTATAATATTGAGCGTATTTCTTTCGAGTTTTAGAAAGCTTTGAGCATAGAAAATAGTGAAAGTTTTCTTCAAGAATGTCCCCACTATACTAGTTGGAATACTCTTCTTTTCAAGGTAAGGGATGTTATTTTTGTTCAATTTTCATATGAAATAATATTTTCTTCCATACTCTGTAGTATGTAAGTAATATTATTTCGTTTCAGATTCCGAATTCTATACTCATTTTGTTAAAGTTTTGGCTTCTATATTCCATGAAATTAGTAGAATATCCTTGATATTTAAACTTCATCAAGATATCTTTTCATGAAAATATTATTCTGAGCATTTTTGATAAGTTTTAACTTTTTCATGTCGGGGTGCTATTCACGGGGTTACTATTCCTGAAGTTACTATTCACGGGGTACTATTCACTCAGTTACTATTCACTCGGGGTACTATTCATGACAAAAATTGATTTCTTTTAGGTCCAAATCATTTTTGATACAATATTATTCTTGAATTTTACTCCTGAAAGCGATGTCGTGTTGATAATTTGGACATTATTGAATTCTGGATAAATTAAATTATAAATCTTTAAAAATTTATCCTTTACTTTCTTTTAATTGAATTCTTATATCATTGTCATCATCCTAATGCTTATATTATGTTGAAAGTCATTTATGGCTGTAGTACATAGATGGACTTGGTATGATTATAACCAGGAATTATTCGGTATAATCATGACCAGGGATTATTCGGTATAATCATGACCGTAATGTTTCAAATGATGTGGTAAAAGTCCTCATTGGCCCGTAGTGCATTGATGGACAGTTGTTGGCATGATCATGACCATTGATGAAAACACAAATATCCTTAGCCCGTATTGCATGGATAATTTATGGCTGTGTTACTAATGAATATCCTTGACCGTAGTGCAGGGGTGATTCGATAATGTGGATTAATTATTAAGCTGAGTCTCAGAGATAAAAGTGATGAAAAACCTTTTAAATCATAAATGATAGTAGATATCATGCTCTACTTGACTCTTCTAATGGATTGCTTGTTCTGCTGCAGTTAAACTTGATGTTTGTTATATTTTATCAGTTTAACACTGTTGAAGGCTAACAATAAATTATTCTGTATTATCTTAGTCATAATATTTCTTACTGGGCTAGTTGAGCTCACCCTTTTACTTTCATTGTTCTCTTAAGAAAATGAGAACTTATCCGGGACTAGTCGGGGAACGGAATGACGGTCCAGATGTTTGCATTAGTAGTCCTCACTATTCTATGAAATAGTGTGATAATAAATGTATTGAGGACTCCATTTGAGTTTGAATACTGTCTAGAAGACAATATTCGTATTAAAACTCACAACTCATGTTGTATATTTAAGTTTGTATTTGTATTCTGTACCATGTATTTGGCGAGTCAAGATGGGTGATATATACCTATTTTGGGGGCGTTACAATTGGTATCAAAGCTTAGGGATATGATCCTTGGCTGAGATGTGAGACAAGAACTAGGAGGAGAGAGACGGGGAATTCCTTCGTTAGTATGACCTACCTAAGTTTAATTGGTCGGTCAAAGTATAGGGATAATATGTGGTATGTAAATTAACCCTTATTTTGTGGCAGTATTTGAAAATGACATCCGAGAATGTTGAGAATAGCAATGGAGCACATGAGACCATTGAATCATAAACTATCAATAACCAGGAAAATGTGCATCAGGAATGAAACAATCCTCATACAAACAATAACACTGACCAAATGATGAATGATGGAATGTTTAGGGTCTTTCTGCAATTCATGGAACATCAGGCGAGAGAGACTCGTGTCCAAAATGCATGTGGAAACACAGGCAACTCTTGGACGGTCACCACTAAGCAGTTCAAGGATCTGGGACCACCAGAGTTTATTGGAGAGCCAAAACCACTTAAGACAGAGACGTGGATAAAGCAGATAACCAAGATATTTGATGTCTTAGGATGCTCAGAGGAGCAAAAGGTTCCCTTTGCCACCTTTATGTTGCTAGGAGAGGCAGATTACTGGTGGGAATCTGTAAAGCGTACTCAACCTTTTGCACTAAAGATGACTTGGGAGAAGTTCCAAGAACTGTTCAACGACAAGTACTTTCCCAAAAGTATTCATCACATGAAAGAGGTAGAGTTCATTAAACTGGAGCAAAACAACATGACCGTGTCGCAGTACGAAGCCAAGTTTGCTGAGTTATCTCGGTTTGCATCCCACTTAGTTGATAATGAGGAGAGAATGACGCGGATGTTTCTAAGAGGTTTGAAACCTGAGATACGTCAATACCTTATCTCTCATAAACTGTGTTTGTATTCAGATGTTGTAAATATGGCTCAGTTATTGGAGTGCTATAATGAGTCAACCCAACCAAGAGTGAGCAGCCGACAAGTAGATAATACCAGTGGTAACAGTCATCGAAGCGGTGACTACAAACGTGGAGGGAATCAACATGCTAGAAATGGTAACCACTTTAGTGGTAATCATGTCCAAGACAATAAAAGTGGACATTTCAAGAAAAGGAGATTCAATAATGATGGAAATACGTCAGCACTAGCACCCGTTGTTAAGGAAGGAGAACGACCACCTATCATATGCTTCAAATGCGGAGGGGAGGGACACATTAGTCCAAACTGTGCGCAGCAGTCCAAAAAGTGTTACAATTGTGGAAGAGACGGTCACCTAGCTAGATTTTGTCATACAGGGAAGCCAAGTCCAGCTGGAATGGTAACACCAAATGTCATCCCAGACATGTCAAAACTAGTAGTTCAAGGGAGAGCGTTTGTCGTGACCTCCCAGAAAGTAAGGAACCCGAACGAGGTCATCACGGGTAAGCTTATCATATACTCTAGCAAAGTATATACCTTATTTGATACCGGTTCTACCCATTCTTTTATTTCTCCTACTTGCGCTCAACGTTTAAATTTGACTCCGGAGAAATTAGAATTTGACTTATCTGTTGAAACTCCGTTGAGAGAAACCTTCATTACATCCACTGTTTATAAGTCTTGTTTGGTTCAAATCGGTACACTTACATTACCTATCGATCTTATTTCATTGAAAATACTTGCATTTGACGTAATTATAGGGATTGATTGGTTAACTACTCATCATGTAAAAATTGATTATTTTCGTAAGGTTATTAGCTTTCATATTCCTAACCAACCTATTATGCGAATTCAAGCAACTAAACCATTAAAATCAATCACTGTCATCTCAAGCCATAAAGCTATTCGTTTATTGAAAAACGAATGTCAAGCTTTCATAGCTCATGTCACGGATTTAAACAAAAATACGTCAGTTTTGAATGATATTTCTATTGTTAATAAATTTCCTGACGTATTCCCTGAAGAACTTCCTAGTCTACCCCCAGAGTATGAAATTGAATTTTGTATCGACCTTGAACCCGGTACAAAACCCATTTCCAAAGCCCCATATTGAATGTCTCCTATTGAACTTCAGGAGTTAAAAACCCAACTGCAGGAATTGTTAGATATCGGTTTTATTCATCCTAGTACGTCTCCTTAGGGTGCTCCTGTTCTATTTGTAAAGAAGAAAGATGGAGGTATGCAACTTTGAATTGATTATCGGGAGTTGAATCATGTCATCATCAAAAATAGGTACCCATTGCCACGTATTGATGTCCTGTTTGACCAGTTTCAAGGCGCCAAATTCTTTTCAAAGATCGATCTTCGTTCCGGATATCATCAGTTAAAGATTAAAATCGATGACATTCCAAAGACGGCTTTCTGAACTCGGTACAGGAATTACGAATTCCTAGTCATGTCTTTTGGATTGACTAATGCTCCTGCTGCCTTCATGGATATGATGAACCGAGTATTCAAGGAATATATAGATCATTTTGTGGTTGTCTTTATTGATGATGTTCTCATATATTCCAAAAGACATGAAGATCATGAGCAACACTTGAGGCTGATACTCCAAAAGCTTCGTGAAAACAACTTTATGCCAAGTTGAAGAAATGCGAGTTCTGGCTTGAGGAAGTAGCATTCCTTGGACATGTGATATCAAATCATAGAATATCTGTTGACCCGACAAAGATTGAAGCAATTCAAAGCTGGGAGCAACCTAAGTCAGTGATCGAAGTACGTAGCTTTCTGGGCTTTGTTAGTTATTATCGGATATTCGTGGAAGGAATTTCTTGAATCGCCACTCCATTAACTCAGCTGACTCAGAAAGATATAAAATTCGGTTGGAGCGAGGAATGTTAGAAGGGTTTTCAAGAACTCAAGAGGAGACTCATTTCAGCACCTGTTCTGACGATACAATCTGGTTCGGAAGGATTTGTCATTTGCAGCGATGCTTCAGGCAGAGGATTAGGATGTGTTCTCATGCAACATGGGAAATTCATAGCCTATGCCTCTCAGTAACTCAAAGAATATGAGAGGAATTATCCTACTCATGATCTAGAGTTGGCAGCTGTTGTCTTCACACTTAAAATTTGGAGGCATTACCTGTATGGGGAGAAAGTGGAGATCTATACGGATCATAAAAGCCTCAAATATTTCTTCACTCAAAAAGAACTCAACATACGGCAACAACGTTGGATCGAACTGTTAAAAGATTATGATCATACTATTCAATAATGTAAGACCCCGAATTTTACGAAATAAAAGTATTCAATTTTCTGATAATTGTTATTCTATTTAGTAAATGGTTAAATTGATAAAAGGTTAAAGTTAAGGGTGATATTTGAAAATTTTTCAAAGTAAGAAAGTTGATATAAAATATTCGTTATGTCGGGGAATATTCGTTTGGTCGGGGGATATTCTTTTTATCAGGGAATATCCATATGACGACACCATCATTGGTGGACCCCACAACAGAATAATTATCGGAGTTAAAAAATAACAGATTTATCTTTTTATAAAAATAACGGTGAAAGTTTTACCGTTAAACTGTTGAACTACCCAGTAGTAAAAGTACAGTAATACGTGTGGTTGCATAGTAGCACACGGTATTGATTATTGATGCTTATGTGAGAAGTCACTCAGTTATACTCAATTATTGCTACATTAATTGCTGCATAATATCTCTTATATTATTGATTCAATTATTATCATAATATCATCAACATAATATTTATTATTATTAAATCAATAATTGAGACGACAAAGTTATTCATATTATTATTTGCAATATTGACAATGTCTAGAAAGTTCTGTCGAGGAGATGTTTGGTTACCTAATTGCGCGCCAATAGGGAGAAATCCTTATCGGAAAGCCCCCTCTTTCCTGGGAATGATCTGGTTGTTAAATATTGTGAGTTATAATATTAATGATGAATAAGTTTATGTTGATTAAAGATGAAATTGATAGTTCCATTGTGTTGGGATTATTAGTGTTGGTGGAAATCAACATTTATTTTGATAATAATTGATGTCTGGAGGTTATATTGACCAATCGGGTAATTAATCGGATAAATGAGCAATTAATTGCTATTAATTCACATGCTTATAACTATTTGTTCACATGTGTGTACTATTGATTCACATGAATGTACTATTAGGGGATGTGGTGCAAGATTGATAATACTTGCATGACTGAATTAAAAATGGAGGTATAGATGAAGGTACTATACTATAATTATTTTTTCACATGATTGTACTTTTGATTCACATGATTGTACTATTGATTCATAAGATGTACTATTAGGGGAGGTGGTGCAAGTTTGATAATACTTGCAGGACTAAATTAAAAATGAAAGAAAAGATGAAGGTATTATACTATAATATTTCGAGCCCCAAAACATGCAATTATCGAAAATATATTTTCTTATAAATAGAAGCTCATTCTTCCTTCATTCTCACCAATTAACTAAGACTCACAAGAGCAATTATAGAGAGAGAAGCTATAGAGAGAAAGAAGAAGAGAAGTCTGCTACTTCACTATTTTAGTATCCAGTCTTCTTCTGAGGTAAGGGGTATTATTTATTTCATATTCTGAAGAGAAATTATTTTTCGTATTTGTATGAATATTATTTTCGTTTAATATTCGTAAAGGGTATTATTTCTTTCGTATTCATGAAGAGAGTTATTTTCTTTCAATACTAAATAAGGTTGTTATTCCATTCTTTATTATTACATTGGAATAACTTTTATCTACGTGGACTACTGTATATGCGTGGTGAAAATTTTACATTATTCCATTCTTTATTATTATGTTAGAATAACATGTATATCTGGACTCTAGTGGGCATGGTAAAATTCTTACATTATTCCATTCTTTATTATTCATTTGGAATAACTTTGCCATCTGCGGACTCACCGTATGCATGGTGAAATTCTTCATTTATTTCATTCTTTATTATTACATTGGAATAACTTTTCATCATCGGACTCTCAGTATGCATGGTGAATGACCCTTCGTATTCATTCTTTATTATTTTGTTAGAATAACACATCTACGCGGACTCTCGCATGCATGGTGAATGACCCTTACGTATTCATTCTTTATTAAATTATGGAAATGATCATCTCGTGGATTCTGCATGTAGCGAGTGAAAATCCATTTGCAGTTTCGTATATTCTATTATACTCGTATGAGATATCATTTCTTTTGTATTTTCCTTTTATGAGTACTATTCATGGAGTAATATTCATGAATTACTATTTATGGGTTACTATTCACCCAGTTACTATTCACTCAAATATTATTCACTCGGGTATTCAGGACACTTTTCATGCCGGAGTACTATTCACGAGTTACTATTCACCTGATTATTATTCACTTGAATATTATTCAATCGGGTATTTGGGGCACTTTTCATGCCGAGGTACTATTCACGAGGTACTATTCCCGAAGTACTATTCACAGGGTACTATTCACGAAATACTATTCACCCGAAAATATATTTCTTTTCTATCCATATTATTTTTGATACATGAATATTATTCTTGAATTTTACTCCACAAAGCAGTATCATGTTGACAATTTGGATATTTTTAAACTCTGGATAAATTTAAAGTCTTTAATATTTATCCTTGATTTTGTTTGATTAATGCTTATATTATTGTCATCATCCTCATGCTTATATTGTGATGAAAGTCATCTTTGGTTTACGTGCATAGATGGACTGTTGATTGGTATGATTATGACTAGGGATCATTCGGTATAATCATGACTGTAATGTTGCAAATGATGTGGTAAAAGTCCTCATTGGTCCGTTGTGCATTGATGGACAGTTTTTGGTATGATCATGACCATGGGTTCTCTTCGGCCAAGGGTGTAAAGATGAATTGTTTTATGGCGTGATCATTACCGTTGATGAAAACACTATTATCCTTGGCCCGTAGTGCATGGATAATTCGTGGTCGTGATACTAATGAATGTCCTTGGCCTGTAGCGCATGGATAATTTGGTGATGTGGATTATTTATTGTGCTGAGTCTCAGCGATAAAATATTGATAATAAACTTTTAATTCGTAAAAGATAGTAGATATCATGCTCTACTTGACTCTTCTAAAATACAGTTACATGTCTTTGGCCTGTACTGAAAGGATGAACTGTTAATGAATATCTTTGGCCCGTAGTGTAAAGATGAATTTATTAGTATGATTGTGACACCCCCAAATTCGGGTTACCTGACCCCCCGAGTTTGGTGTTCACGATCCACAATATAATAACATCTAACTACCCATTCATATAGAAATAGTAATACATAAGTCATTAACAGAGATTGTTAATACATTAGTCCCAGGTTCTCTAACCTTAACATTACAAACATACCCTTTAGATAAACAAAAAATGTTTACAAACATAACATAATAATAAGTTTATTATAACTACACCAGCATTTTGCCTCTATTCTTCACATCACCTTCTGCAACTTCGTCTCTAGCTGAAAAGTTTTATTTAGCAAGGGTGAGCAACAAATTTGCCCCGCAAGTTAAGATATACAATGAATGTATAAGTATCAGAATAATAGACTATCTATTTTGATAGAATGACACCAAAGTTCGAGGAACTTTGAAATAGCTAAACAAATCGTTAATCAATAACAAGTCTTCTCGTATTTTAGGCAACGCAATAATTTGATAATGAAAGAGTACAACGCTTTCAAAGTTTCTATGATATTCTAATGAATAAACAAGAATCAATTCTATGCAATAACAAAGTGGAATGTTTTTCAGATTTATGCTGAGCGGTCCATTGGATCTAGAACTTCTACTTTCTCGGGTATCTATCAAAGATTTACTTTGATATATACGCAGGAGTATCAAATAACCATAAAGATTAAATCATACCCCTCTGCAAGTATAACAAGTCAGCTTTATTATACCATATATTATGCATAATACTTAACAGTGCGCAAAGGCCGAATATACGACCTAAAATGTTCCCTTTATAGAAAAGGTTGTTCTTCTCAGTCTTAGAATCAAGATTTAATTTAACAACGAAATTTAATGATTTCAATTTCTATTTACTTATCGATCTAGCCAAAATAATTGGCATCGATCTATCAATAACAATTGAATTCTTTTCTCGAATTTATCAAGTTCTAACAAATGTTCGTCTAGCCAGAATAATTAGCTAAGACATTTCTCAACATAATTTGACAATAAATGGAATTATCAATCTTGTCGATTCTATCTTCTCTACGAATATGAATATCCAACAACGGTTATTCTACAAATGTATATTCTCCGAATCGGTAATTGATTTGAATTATTAATCATGCACTAACTGCGAATAATCAACAATAAATTCCCTAGACATGGTATAATTAACAATAATTAACCATTATGATAATTGAATGAATATAACTCAAGGTTGAGTTAGGGAACTTGCCTTCCGCGCGTTGATTCTTTACACAATAAAAACTTATCGTTTCGTAAGACCTATAACCAATAATATCGGTCTCACAATTAGCACAATAATTCACAACACACAATACTATAATTTACAGTCAAACTTCTCCTAGGCACATTACTACATAGCCACATTAGTGTTTATAACCTATATAAATACTTAACCAGTCTAACTAGTTCGGTCTGGTTGGACTTTAGTCTCATCTCGGTGTTCTGGTCACCCTATCCGATAATTAACACATTGATTGTCAATTAAACTTGGTCTCTAAGCTTCAATATTATTTTAGATAAGTTAAATATCATTTATAATATTTTCTGAAAGCTTTTAATAATTTATAAATAATTATTATTATTTATAATAATTTTTTAAACACTTAAATCATTTTTAAATGATTTAATTATCAAATAATCTTATTATCATTAATATTTAATAATATTAAAATATTAATGTTATACTTATCAAAATATTAAAGTTATTATCGATAACTTAAAATATTTTTAAATCGTCAATATTCTACTTAAATGATTTTTAAAGTAATTAAAATTATTTTAAATCATCACCATTAATATTTAAATATTAATAAAATTCTTATCAAAATATTAAAAGTCATTAATTATAACTTAAAATATTTTTAAATCATTTTTCTCATTTTTAAATGATTTTAAATCAATAAAACTATTTTTAATTTATTTATTTATTTAATTAAATAAATAATCTAATATCATTATTATTAATTTATTAATGAGAATTCTCCAAAAATATTGAAAATTATATTTTATAATTCAAAATATTTTCTAACACTTTAATCTTATTTAAAATGATTTTTAAATTAATAAAATCATTTTTATCTTATTTATTTAATTTAATAATTAAATAAATCTAATATCATTAATATTAAATTATTAATGAAAATTCTCCAAAAATATTAAAAGTTACATTTTATAACTCAAAATATTTTTAAATACATTATTCTTATTTAAAATAATTTTTCATAATATTAAGTCATTTTTCTCTAATTTATTTAATATAATAATTAAATAAAGTAATTATCTTTTTTATTCAAATAATTATAATTATTAAAGAAAAATGTCCCAATTAATTAAAAGTTATTTTTTAGAATTTAAATTGATTTTTAAAACCATTTTTGGTAATTTTTATAATTTATTTCTATTTTTAAATAATTTCCGGAATATTCAGACATTAGAAATAAATAAACCGTCGCTGTAGGCCTTTAGCGACACTAAGCGTCGCTATTGGTGTTCTTGAGCCTCAAGAACACTGACAGCCGGCTTAGCAACAAACCAGGTTTGACCACTAATACAATCCAATCCAATCCAATCCAAAATGTTTCCGGGATAACATGAACTTTGATCATGTAGCTGCAATGTAATACTACATTTATCAATCTTTCATTTGGTCATATCACATCTCAGATGCAAGATCTGAAGCCACAAAAGAAGTTTGTCGAAACAAGTTACGGGTTTTCGGGCAACCCGAAACCCAAGCACTTCGAGGGTCTACTTTTGAGCTCCATTAATTCTATGTTCTGTTCTTTGTATTGGTGTTATAAAGGTTTAAACCTATATTACTCATGCCATACAACATTTATATACAAATATCTCAGTCCACAAACATCATAATCGCCAGATTCAACTTGGTCAAACGTTGTCAGAAACGTAGTTCATCTGTTTCTGGGTTTTCCAGAAACTGTGTCCGTGAACGGATGGTCTAGTTTAACCACCAATAACGTTCGATCTGTTAATGTTTTAAAATATATAAAGACCCAGCCCGATAGTCCAATGTATAGGCTACAACATGGTTATCATAACATTAACATAGCATGTACATTCTGTCAGATAAAGGCCTTCAATAACGTTTGATCTGTGGCCACTTACATTATATTGTCAGACCACTTTTCGAGCTCAAGAACAGTTTTGAAAAATCATCATTTTAAGGCACTTTGATGCTATGGATTCATGATAGATCATCATAGATCTTCATAAAACATCCATTAGCAAGATTCTAAACACAAAAACATAAAAACACAAAATTTATCTAAGCATACAAGATCAAATTATTTAATTTAGGGATATACCTTCTATTTTCCAATTCTTGATCTATGCTCTCCAATCTGTTTTTGGTGTTCTAGTAACTGATTATATGACTGATCTACCTTAGATTTTTGGAGTCTTTTTGAGAGAAAGAGTAGGTGAGAGCTTAGGAACAAATGGCTTAAAATTGTGGACTTTCTTTCTCCCAATTCTATATATATTGTGATATGTAGCTTAGATCTGATGTGTTGCTGTCACATAGAGGTTGAGTTGCTGAGATTTAAGTTATTAAGTCAACATAGTTGGTGAACAACTACAATTCTAGCAAGATTCACAAGTTAGCTTATTAAAAAAAATAAAAAGGGTAATTTTGTCATTTATAAAATAATTTAATGGCAATATGGTCAAATGTCCAAACCCTTAGGGTTTAACCCTAAGGTTTTAACTCTTAGGTTTTACAAATCCCAATTCTAGAATTTTCTAATTAGGGTTTAAAAATAGAAAATTAAGAATTTCAAAAATGTAATTAGGGTTTTAAATAGAAATTAATATTTCTAAAGTATAATTAGGGTTTCCTAATTATGTTAACACATAATAATCACTTTAGGCTTGCTAATAGGATTAGGGTTTCCTAATTAAGGTTTAGAAATCTCGAATATAAAATTAGGGTTTTAATTAGAAAAATTAAAATTTCTAAATTACAATTAGGGTTTGTAAAATAGAAATTAAGATAACTGAAATATAATTAGGGTTTTCTAATCATATTTAAGTTTAATAAACAAATTAAGCTTACTAATTAGGATTAGGGTTTCCTAATTAGGGTTTTAGGATTCTCGAATATAAAATTAGGGTTTCCCGGCTTTTGATTAGGGTTTCTAACGGTACGTTAGGGTTTCTAATAATGAGATTAGGGTTTTTAATCTCTTATTAGGGTTTATTAATTACAAACCTTATCCGATCAATTATTGATCAACATTTCTATACATTACAAATACATACTCTCTAAGAATCCCTATCCAGAAATTAAGGTTGGGGTTTCTAAAGCTGTTAAGCACAACTCTACTCTAATTTATTAGTCAATACAAAAATTGACCTTCTCGAGACTCGTATCACAGATACTTGTCGCAAAATTGATAATCAATATTAATATTAAAAAAAAAAAATTATTCGTAAAATTTTAATTATTCGAAATCCCGGGTTATCACAATGATTATGAACATGAACTGTGATTTGGTATAACCGTGATCTTTGATGTTTCAGGTAAAGATAGGTGATGAAAATTATCTTAAATCACAGGTGCGAAGAGGAATTTAGAACCACAATTATGATTATGAGTTATTCACATGATTGTGGACAGGAATTGTTGATTGATGTTACAGGGATAAAACATTGTTGGTGGACTTTTAACATGGAGAAGATAATAGACTTTATGGTCTATTTGATTCTTCTAATGGATTGCTCATTCCGCTACAACTATGATTGAAAAGTTTTATCATCACCACATGTTCTAAATCTCTGATTTATTACTGACGAAGGTTATTGATAATTTAATTATCTTTAGTCATGATATTCTTTACTGGGCTAGTTGTGTTCACCCTTTTGCTTCACAATTCCTTTCAGGTAATAAGAGTGTAGCTGGGTCGAGTGGAGGTAACAAGGGATTAGAACGGTGGTCTATAGCTGTTGAGGTTCTCCTTAAACAGTATGGAAATAATTTTATTGAGAACTTTAGATAAGTGTGTTGTATTTTTATACGACATTTAATAGTTATATTTGGTGAATCAAATAGGTTGAGGCGAAGCCAACTTTGGAAAGGGTGTTTTGCCACTATTATACGAGATGTCTAATGACATACGACTTCGTGCTATCATAAGACAGGGTTGTGCACATCCACTTGCTAAGTATATCTACGAGCACTACATATATGATCTTGGAGTTTGGTTGAAGTATAATTCTCAATTAGAGACAATGGAGATAATTATATGTCAAGAGAAGACTCACCATTGAAAGAACATGATAGTAATCTGCTCATTTTTCTTTGGGGACTATTGGGTCAACCAAGGATAATTCTTGAGTCATATGATATCTATCATAACTTATATGCATGGCCTCCCATGTATGAAGGTTTTCTTGAGCATTTTCCAAAGATTTTAATTTCTAAAACAGTTATTGATTGTACTTTTATGTAATGTACCATTGTAAGGTGTTGTGGTCGAGGCACCATAAAAGTTACATATATTTGTATTAAAACTCACAGCTTATGTGTTGTTGTACTCTGCACGATAGTTCAACAGTTGTATAAATGAAGTTTGTATTTGATTTTTGTAGTGTGATATCTGGTGACTCAGAATGGGTCGTGTGGACCAATTTTGGGGGCGTCACAAATACCATCCTGGAAAAACGAACGTAGTAGCTGATGCATTGAGTAGAAGATCATATGCAGGTATGAGTACGTTATTGTCAACGCAAAGGCCCATTTTGTATGACTTGCAAAGGATGGAGATAGAGTTAAAGACTCCAAGGACCCACGTGATGATGGCAAACATACGAGTAGAACTGACTTTAATCGATAAAGTTAAAGCTGCTCAAGTTAAAGAACTGGAGCTGATGCGTATGAGGAAGAAAGTGCAAGAAGGTGTTATCCTGGAAGCAAGAATCGATGAAGAAGGAATACTACGAGTCAACTCTAGACTTTGTGTTCCTAATGACCCTGATTTAAAGTATAAAGTCATGATGGAGGCGCACAACACACCGTTTGCAATCCATAATGGGAGTACCAAAATGTATCGTGATCTTCGACATACATTTTGGTGGAGCAATATGAAGAGAGAGATCGCAGAGTTTATCTCAAGGTCTTTAACTTGTCAACGTGTCAAGGCAGAGCATCAAGTGCCAAAAGGTCCATTGCAACCACTTGAAATTCCAGAATGGAAGTGGGAGCACATTACCATGGATTTCTTTACTGGTCTTCCCAAGGTTTCTCAAGGAATAGATGCAATTTGGGTCATTATTGATAGATTGACCAAGTCTGCTCATTTCTTACCTATACGAGAAACTTATACACTTGAACTTCTTGCTCATATGTATATAAATGAGATTGTAAGATTCCATGGTATGCCAGTATCTATAGTTTTTGATCGAGACCCAAGATTCATTTCAAGATTTTGGGTTAGTTTGCAAAACGCTATGGGCACGAATTTACGATTTAGCTCGGTATATCATCCTCAAACGGACGGGCAGTCAGAGAGGACTATTCAAACTCTTGAAGATTTATTAAGACTCTGTGTCCTTGACTTCAAAGGAAGTTGGGACAAGTTCTTACCATTGGTAGAGTTTTCCTATAACAACAGTTATCAAGCAAGTATTGGCATGGCTCCATTTGAGGCGTTGTATGGAAGAAAGTGTCGTTCTCCAGTATGCTGGGATGAGGTGGGTGAAGCAACGTTGTTGGGACCAGAGTTGGTACGTATAACTACGAAAAAGATTCAAACGATCCGTCAATGTATAAAAACCTCACAAGATCGACAAAAGAGTTATGCTGATCTTCACCGAAAGGAGGTGGAATTCAATATTGGAGATCATGTGTTGGTACGTGTTGCTCCATAGAAAGGAGTTACAAGATTTGGAAAGAGAGGAAAGCTCAATCCTCGATTCATTGGCCCATTTTTAATCCTCGATTGAGTAGGAACTGTGGCCTATATACTCGCCTTACCGCCAAGTATATCTCATGTTCATAACGTTTTTCACATATCTATGTTACGTAAATATGTGAAAGACCCGAACCACATTATTGAAGTAGAACAGACAAGATAGTAGAAGATTTAACGTATGAAGAGGTACCTGTTAAAATCTTGGATAAAAAGGAACATATTTTACGCTCCAAGGTTATACTTCAAGTCAAAGTTTCGTGGAGAAACCATGATGTTGAGGAAATGACCTAGGAGTTAGAATCTGAAATGAAATCAAGGTATCCTCACCTATTCGTCATACCAGGTATGTACCCTAATTTCGAGGGAAAAATTTCATAAGAAGGGGAGGTTGTAAGACCCCAACTTTTATGAATAAAGATGAATTTTTCTATAAATATCATTTTTGAATATTAAGGTTTGAATTTGTTATAATGTTATAGTTGTGGGTAATATTTATGAATTTTGCAAAGTAAGCAAGTTGTTATATAATATTCAATTGGTCGGGGAATATTCGTTTTAACAGAGAATATTCGTACGACGGCACAATCATTGGTGGATCCCCACAACGTAATTATTGTCGGAATAAGAAAATGGCAAAAATATCTTTTTATGAAAATAACGGCGGAAGTTTTACCGTTAACTGTTAAAATAACCGGTGTTAAAAGTACAGTAATACGCGCGGTTGCATAGTAGCACACGATATGGATTATTGATGCTTACGTGAGAAGTCACTCAGTTATACTCAATTACTGCTACAGTAATTGCTGCATCATATCTCTCATATTATTGATTCAATTATTGTCACAGTATCATATGCATAATATTTTATATTATTAAATCAATAATTGAGACGAAAAAGTTATTAATATTATTATTTGCAATATTGACGATGTCTAGAATTTTTGTCAAGGAGAGGTTTGGTCACCTAATTGCGCGCCAATAGGGAAAAATCCTTATTGGAAAGCCCCCTCTTTCCTGGGAACGACTTGGTTGTTAAATATTGCGAATTATAATAATGATGATAAACATTGTTAAAAATTTTGAGAGAATTTTTATGAAGTATTTGTTGGATCCCCATTTATCCATTTTTCAAAATAATTGGTAGAAATTTATTCAGTATTTTTTATGGGCCCAAATGTGGGGGCCACATGTGGGGCCCACTGGAAGGAAAAGTCTTGGGGTGGGAGGATTCCTGATAATGGTCACGGGTGGATTTTATTTTGTATGTATGTATGTATGTATATATATATATATTATAATAAGTTTTTTTTATGAAAAATTGAATATATTATATTTTATTCGCATAGTATTTTACTATGCAGTGCACAGTAGCAAAACCTGTGAATTTTGAAAATCAGCCGAATGAATTCGGCGCCCGTGACCCACTGTGCAATCCGTGAAAATTCAAATAGTATCCTTTCCATTCTCCTATAAATAGGATGCTTAGTTAGAATTGAAAATCACACCAGAATCAGAGAATTCTTCTTCTATAATTGAGCGTATTTCTTTCGAGTTTTAGAAAGCTTTGAGCGTAGAAAACAGTGAATGTTTTCTTTAAGAACATCCCGCTATACTAGTTAGAATACTCTTCTTTTCAAGGTAAGGGATGTTATTTTTGTTCAATATTCATATAAAATAATATTTTCTTCCATACTCTATAGTATGTAAGTAATATTATTTCGTTTCAGATTTCGAGTTCTATACTCATTTTGTTAAAATTTTGGCTTCTATACTCCATGAAATTAGTAGAATATCCTTGATATTTGCGCTTCATCCAGTATCTTTTTATGAAAATATTATTTTGAGCATTCTTGATAAGTTTTAACCTTTTCATGCCGGGGTACTATTCACGGGGTTACTATTCCCGAAGTTACTATTCACGGGATACTATTCACTTAGTTATTATTCACCTGGGGTACTATTCATGACAAAAATTGATACAATATTATTCTTGAATTTTACTCCACAAAGCAATATCATGTTGACAATTTGGACATTATTGAATTCTGGATAAATTAAATTATAAATCTTTAAAAATTTATCCTTTGCTTTCTTTTAATTGAATTCTTATATAATTGTCATCATCCTTATGCTTATATTATGTTGAAAGTCATCTGTGGCCTTAGTGCATAGATGGACTTGGTATGATTATGATCATGGATTATTCGGTATAATCATGACCATAATGTTACAAATGATGTGGTAAAAGTCATCATTGGCCCGTAGTGCATTGATGGACAGTTGTTGGCATGATCATGACCATTGATGAAAACACGAATATCCTTGGCCCGTACTGTATGGATAATTTGTGGCCGTGTTACTAATGAATATCCTTGACCGTAGTGCAGGGGTGATTCGATGATGTGGATTAATTATTAAGTTGAGTCTCAGCGATAAAGTGATTAAAAACCTTTTAAATCATAGAAGATAGTAGATATCATGCTCTACTTGACTTCTAATGGATTGCTTGTTCCGCTGCAGTTAAACTTGATGTTTGTTATTTTTTATCAGTTTAACACTGTTGAAGGCTAACGATAAAATATTTTGCATTATCTTAGTCATAATATTTCTTACTGGGCTAGTTGAGCTCACCCTTTTGCTTTCATTGTTCTCTTCAGGAAATGAGAACGTAGCCGGGACTAGTCGGGGAACGGAGTGACGGTCCAGATGTTTGCATTAGTAGTCCTCACTATTCTATGAAATAGTGTGATAATAAATGTATTGAGGACTCCATTTGAGTTTGAATATTGTCTAGAAGACAATATTCGTATTAAAATTTACAGCTCATGTTGTATATTTAAGTTTGTATTTGTATTATGCACCATGTATTTGGCAACTCAAGATGGGTGATGTATACCTATTTTGGGGGCGTTAAAGTTGGTATCAAAGCTTAGGGATATGATCTCTGGCTGAGATGTGAGACAAGAACTAGGAGGAGAGAGACGGGGAATTCCTTCGCTAGTATGACCTATCTAAGTATAATTGGTATTTAATTAGTCGGTCAGAGTATAGGGATAATATGTGGTATGTAAATTAACCCCTATTTTGTGGCAGTATTTGAAAATGACATCTGAGAATGTTGAGAATAGCAATGGAGCACATGAGACCGTTGAATCACCAACTATCAATAACCAGGAAAATGTGCATTAGGAAGGCAACAATCCTCATGCAAACAATAACACCGACCAAATGATGAATGATGAAATATTTAGGGGCTTTCTGCAATTCATGCAACATCAAGCGAGAGAGACTCATGTGCAAAATGTAGGTGAAAACACTAGCAACTCTCAGACGGTCACCGCTAAGCAGTTCAAGGAGCTTGGACCACCGAAGTTTATTGGAGAGCCAAAACCACTTAAGGCGGAGACGTGGATAAAGCAGATCACCAAGATATTTGATGTCTTGGGATGCTCCGATGAGAAAAAGGTTCCCTTTTCCACCTTCATGTTACGAGGAGAGGCAGATTACTGGTGGAAATCTGTAAAGCGTACGCAACCTGCCGCACTGAAGATGACTTTGGTGAAGTTCCAAGAACTGTTCAAAATCGAATTTTTTATCGACCTAGAACCCGGTACAAAACCCATTTCCAAACCCCATATCGAATGGCTCCTATTGAACTTCAGGAGTTAAAAACCCAACTAAAGGAATTGTTAGACATCCGTTTCATTCGACCTAGTACGTCTCCTTGGGGTGCTCCTGTTCTATTCGTGAAGAAGAAAGATGGGAGTATGCGACTTTGTATTGATTATTGGGAGTTGAACCATGTCACCATCAAGAATAGGTATCTGTTACCTCGCATTGATGACCTGTTTGACCAGTTGTAAGGCGCCAAATTCTTTTCAAAGGTCGATCTTCGTTCCGGATATCATCAGTTAAAGATTAAAATTGATGACATTTCAAAGACTGCTTTCAGAACTCGGTACGGGCATTATGAATTCCTAGTCAGGTCTTTTGGATTGACTAATGCTCCTGCTGCCTTCATGGATATGATGAACCAAGTATTCAAGGAATATTTAGATCATTTCGTGGTTGTCTTTATTAATGACATTCTCATTTACTCCAAAAGTCGTGAAGATCATGAGCAACACTTGAGGCTAATACTACAAAAGCTCGTGAGAACAAATTATATGTCAAGTTGAAGAAACGCGAGTTCTGGCTTGAGGAAGTAGCATTCCTTGGGCATGTGATATCAAATCATGGAATATCTGTTGACCCGACAAAGATTGAAGCAATTCAAAGCTGGGAGCAACCTAAGTCGATGACCAAAATCGTAGCTTTACAGGCTTAAATGGGTTATTATCGGATATTCGTGGAAGGAATTTCTTGAATCACTACTCCATTAACTGAGCTGACTCGAAAAGATACAAAATTCGGTTGGAGCGAGGAATGTTAGAAGGGTTTTCAAGAACTCAAGAGGAGACTCATTTCAGCACCTGTTCTGACGATACCATCTGGTTCGGAGGGATTTATCATTTACAATGATGCTTCAGGCAGAGAATTAGGATGTGTTCTCATGCAATATGAGAAAGTCATAGCCTATGCCTCACGACAACTCAAAGAATATGAGAGAAATTATCCTACTCATGATCTAGAGTTGGCAGCTGTCATTTTCGCACTAAAGATCTGGAGGCAGTACCTGTATGGAGAGAAAGTGGAAATCTATACAGATCATAAAAGCCTCAAATATTTCTTCACTTAAAAGGAACTCAACATGCGGCAACGACGTTGGCTTAAGTTGTTGAAAGATTACGATCATACAATTCAATACCATCCTAGAAAAATGAACGTGGTAGCTGACGCATTGAGTAAAAGATGATATGCGGGTACGAGTGCGATATTGTCAACGTAAAGGCCAATTTTGTATGACTTGCAACGGATGAAGATAGAGATAAAGACTCTAGGGACCCATGTGATGATGGCAAATATACGAGTAGAACCTACTTTAATCGATAAAGTTAAAGCTGCTCAAGCTACGGACGTGGAGCTGATGCATATGAAAAAGAAAGTGCAAGAAGGTGTTATTTCGGAAGCAAGAATTGATGAAGAAGGAATACTACGAGTCAACTCCAGACTTTGTGTTCCAGATGACCCTGATTTAAAGTATAAGATCATGATGGAGGCGCACAACACACCATTTGCAATCCATCCCAGGAGTACAAAAATGTATTGTGATCTTAGACATACATTTTGCTGGTGCAATATAAAGAGAGAGGTAGAGGAGTTTATCTCAAGGTTTCTAACTTGTCAACGAGTCAAGGCGGAACATCAAGTGCCAAAAGGTCCATTGCAACCACTTGAAATTCCAGAATAGAAGTGGGAGCACATTACCAAGGATTTCGTTACTGGTCCTCTTAAGGTTTCTCAAGGCATTGATGTAATTTGGGTCATTGTTGATAGATTGACCAAGTCTGATCATTTCTTACCTATACGAGAAACTTATTCACTTGAACGTCTTGCTCGTATGTACATAAATGAGATTATAAGACTGCATGGCATGCCAGTATCCATAGTTTCTGATCGAGACCCAAGATTCACTTCACGATTTTGGGTTAGTTTGCAAAAAGCTATGGGCACGAATTTACGATTTAGTTCGACATATCATCCTCAAACAGACGGGTAGTTGGAGAGGACTATTCAAACTCTTAAAGATCTATTAAGATTCTATGTCCTTGACTTCAAGGGAAGTTGGGACATGTTCTTGCCATTAGTAGAATTCTCCTACAACAACAGTTATTAAACAAGTATTGATATGGCTCCATTCGAGGCGTTGTATGGACGAATGTGTCGTTCTCCAGTATGCTGGGATGAGGTGGGTGAAGCAACATTGTTAGGTCCAAAATTGGTACGCATGACAGAGAAAAAGATTCAAATGATCCGGCAACGTATAAAAATCTCACAAGATAGACAAAAGAGTTATGCTGATTTACATCGAAAGGACGTGGAATTCAATGTTGAAGATCATTTGTTGTTACGTGTTGCTCCATGGAAAGGAGTTACAAGATTTGGAAAGAGAGAAAAGTTCAATTCTCGATTCATTGGGCCATTCTAAATCCTTGATTTAGTAAGAACTCTGGCCTATAGACTCGCCTTACCGCTAAGTATGTCTCGTGTTCATAACGTTTTTCACATATCCATGTTACGAAAATATGTGGAAGACCCGAACCGCATTATTGAGTTGGAACTGGCCAAAATAGCGAAAGATTTAACGTATGAAGAGGTACCTGTTAAAATCTTGGATACGAAGGAACATATTCTACGCTCCAAGGTTATACCTCAAGTCAAAGTTTTGTGGAGAAACCACGATGTTGAGGAAATGACCTGAGAGTTAGAATCTGAAATGAAATCAAGGTATCGTCACCTCTTCGTCATACCAGGTATGTACCCTAATTTCGAAGATGAAATTTCATAAGAAGGGGAGGTTGTAAGACCCCAACTTTCATAAATAAAGATTAATTTTTCTCGAAATATATTTTTGAATATTATGGTGTGGATTTGATATAATGTTATAGTTGTGGGTAATATTTATAAAATTTTCAAAGTAAGCAAGTTGATATAAAATATTCGTTGTGTTGGGAAATATTCGTTTGGTCGGGGATTATTCTTTTTGTTAGGGAATATCCGTACGACGACACCATCTTTGGTGGACCCCACAACGGAATAACTGTCGGAGTTAGAAAACGACAAAAATATCTTTTTATAAAAATAACGGCGAAAGTTTTACCGTTAAAATGTTAAAATACCTGGTGGTAAAAGTACAGTAATATGCATGGTTGCATAGTAGCACACGGTAATGATTATTGATGCTTACGTAAGAAGCCACTCAGTTTATTCAATTATTACTACAGTAGTTATTGTATAATATCTCTCATATTATTGATTCAATTATTGTCACAATATAATTTGTATAATATTTATTATCAGTAAATCAATAATTGAGAAGACAAAGTTATTCATATTATTATTTGCAATATTGACAATGTCTAGAAAGTTCTGTCGAGGAGAAGTTTGGTCACCTAATTAAGGCGCAATGATAGGAGAAATCCTTCTGGGAAAGCCCCTCTTTCCTGGGAATGATCTATTTGTTAAATATTGTGAGTTATAATATTAATGATTAATAATTGTTGAAATATTAAAAATGTGTTTATTAAAGATAAATGATTTGTGGTAAATAAATTTTTGATATAAATATAGGGATTTGTTATGAGGCGTGCTTGTAAGTTTGACTTAATATTCCATGGGAAGATTTGCTAATTTTATGGACCGTCGGTGGTGGTTTTAATAGTAAATCAATATGGACCATCGATGGAGGTTTTAATAGTAAATCAATCTGGACCGTCGGTGGTGGTTTTAATAGTAAATTAATCTGGACAGTCAGTGGTGGTTTTAAAACTAAATCAATCTGGACCATCGGTGGTGGTTTTAAAAGTAAATCAATCTGGACCGTCGGTTGTGGTTTTAATAGTCATCAATATGAACTGCCCGTTTTAATAGTAAATCAATCCGGACCGTTCGTGAATCAGTTACTATTTAGTCCATTCTCCTATAAATAGAAGCTTAATTCTTCTTTCATTCTCACCAATTCACTGAGACTCACAAGAGAAACTATAGAGAAAGAAACTATAGAGAGCAAGAAAAAGAGTATTCTGCTATTTCACTATTTGCGTTATCCGATCTTCTACTACTAAGGTAAGGTGTTATTTCTTTCGTATTCATAAGGAATAATATTTTTTAGTATTCATCTTTTAATATGTAGAATAACTTTGTCTCTGCGCTGATTACATATCGCATGACAGGTGAAAATCCATTTACAGTTGCGTATATTATTTCTTTTCATATTCTTAAATCTAAACTTACTATGGTAAGTATTACTTCTATAACTCCTGAAATTAGTGAAATATCCTTAAGTTTTGCGCTTCATCCAGTATCGTTTCATTGGAATATTGATTTGAACTTTCTTATTAAATATCAATATTTTCACTCGGGGTATTATTCACGGGTTACTATTCACTTGAATATTATTCACTCGGGTATTTGGGGCACTTTTTATATCGGGGTACTATTCATGAGTTACTATTCATCTAATTACTATTCACTCGAATATTATTCACTCGGGTATTTGGGGGCACTTTTCATGCCGGGGTACTATTCCCGAAGTACTATTCATGGGGTACTATTCACCCAAAAAATTTATTTCTTTTCTGTCCAAATTATTTTTAATACATGGATATAATTCTTAAATTTTACTCCACAAAGCAGTATCATGTTGACAATTTGGACATTATTGAATTCTAGAGAAATTAAATTATAAATCTTTAAAATTTATCCTTTGCTTTCATTTAATTGAATTCTTATATCATTGTCATCATACTCATGTTTATATTGCAATAAAAATCATCTTTGGCCGTAGTGCATAGATGGACTGTTGATTGGTATGATTATGACTAGGGATCATTCGGTATAATCATGACCCGTAATGTTACAAATGATGTGGTAAAAGTCCTCATTGGCCTGTAGTACATTGATGGACATTTGCTTCAATGATCATGACCATTGTTGAAAACACGAATATCCTTGGCCTGTAGTGCATGGATAATTCGTGGTCGTGATACTAATGAATATCATTGGCCTGTAGTGCAGGGATGATTCGATGATGTGGTTTATTTATTAAGCCGAGTCTCAGCGATAAAATTTATGATAAACTTTTTAAATCATAGAAGATAGTAGATATCATGCTCTACTTGACTCTTCTAATGGATTGCTTGTACCGCTGCAGTTAAACTTGATGTTTATTGTACTTATCAGTTTAACACTGTTGAAGGCTAACAATACTTTATTATGTATGATCTTAGTCATAATATTTCTTACTGGGCTAGTTGAGCTCACCCTTTTGTTTTCATTGTTCTCTTCAGGAAATGAGAACGTAGCCGGGACTAGTCGGGGAATGGAGTGATGGTCCGAGATGGTTTTTTTAGTAGTCTTCACTATTTTGTGTGATAATAAATGTAATGAGGATTGAATTTGAGTTTGGATATTGACTATGAGACAATATTCGTGTAAAAACTCACTTATGTTCTGTCGTATTTTACACGACAGTTGTATTAATTAAGTTTGTATTTGAATTATGTACCATGTATTTGGCGACCCAAGATGAGTGATGTATGTAAGACCCCAACTTTTATGAATAAAGATTAATTTTTCTCGAAATATATTTTTGAATCTTATGGTGTGGATTTGATATAATGTTATAGTTGTGGGTATTATTTACAAATTTTGCAAAGTAAGCAAGTGGTTATATAATATTTGATTGGTCGGGGAATATTCGTTTTAACAGGGAATATTCGTACGACGACACAATCATTGGTGGACCCCACAATGAAAGTATTGTCATAGTTAGAAAATGATAGAATTATCTTTTTATAAAAATAACGGTAAAAGTTTTACCGTTAAACTGTTGAACTACCCGGTGGTAAAAGTACAGTAATACACGTGGTTGCATAGTAGCACACGGTATTGATTATTGATGCTTACGTGAGAAGTCACTCATTTATACTCAATTATTGCTACAGTAATTGTTGCATCATATCTCTCATATTATTGATTCAATTATTGTCATAGTATCATCTGCATAATATTTATTATAATTAAATCAATAATTGAGACGACAAAGTTATTCATATTATTATTTGCAATATTGACAATGTCTAGAAGTTCTATCAATGAGAGGTTTGGTCACCTAATTGTGCGTCAATAAGGAGAAATCCTTATCGAAAAGCCCCCTCTTTCCTGGGAACAACTTGGTTGTTAAATATTGTGAGTTATAATATTAATGATGAATAAGTTCGTGTTGATTAAATATAAAATTGATAGTTCCATTGTGTGGAGATTATTAGTGTTAGTGGAAATCGATATTTATTTCGATAATAATTAATGTCTGGAGGTTATATTGACCAACCGGGTAATTAATCGGATAAATGAGCAATTAATTACTATTATTTTACATGCTTATAACTATTTGTTCACATGTGTGTACTATTGATTCACATTCATGTACTATTAGGGGAGGTGGTGTAAGACTGATAATACTTGCATGACTAAATTAAAAATGGAGGTATAGATGAAGGTACTATACTGTAATTAGTTTTTTCACATGATTATACTATTAAGTCACATGAATGAACTATTAATTCACATTATTTACTATTAGGGGAGGTGGTACAAGTTTGATAATACTTGCATGACTGAATTAAAAATGAAGAAAAAGAGGAAGGTATTATACTGTAATATTTCGATCCGCAAAACGTGCAATTATCGAAACTATATTTTCCTATAAATATAAGCTCATTCTTCTTTCATTCTTACCAATTCACCAAGTCTCACAAGAGCAATTCTTTATTATTTTGTTGGAATAACCTGTCTATGCAGTCTATCGCATGCCTGGTGAATTCTTTTGTTATTACATTCTTTATTATTCTGTTGGAATAACATGTCTGTGCGGTCTATCGCATGCATGGTGAATTCTTCTATTATTCCATTCTTTATTATTCTGTTAGAATAACATGTCTATGTGGACTAACGCATGCTTGGTGAATGATCCTTTATATTCATTCCTTATTAAATTGTGGAAATGATCTGTCTACGTGGATTACCGCATGGCGGGCAAAAATTCATTTGCAGTTTCATATATTCTATTATACTCAGTTGGTTAAAATTTTGGCTTCTATACTCCACGAAATTAGTAGAATATACTGGATATTTGTGCTTCATCCAGTATCTTTTCATGGAAATATTCTTCTGAGCATTCTTGAATTTTACTCCACAAAACAATATCATGTTGATAATTTGGACGTTATTGATTTCTGGATAAATTAAATTATAAATCTTTAAAAATTTATCCTTGAACTTGTATTATTGAATTCTTATATCATTGTCATCATCCTCATGTTTATAATATTTTGAAAGTCATCCGTGGCCTGTAGTGCATACATGGACTTGGTATGATTATGACCAGGGATTATTCAGTATAATCATGACCGTAATGTTACAAATAATGTGGTAAAAGTCCTCATTGGCCGTAGTGCATTGATGGACAGTTGTTGGCATGATCATGACCATTGATGAATACACGAATATCATTGGCCCGTAGTGCATGGATAATTTATGGTCGTGATACTAATGAATATACTTGGTCGTAGTGCAGGGATGATGTGGTTTATTTATTAAGCTAAGTCTCGTGATAAAAGTGATGAAAAACCTTTTAAATCATAGAAGATAGTAGATTTTATTCTCTACTTGACTCTTAAATGGATTGCTTGTTCATTGCAGCTTAAACTTGATGTTTGTTATATTTTATCAGTTTAACACTGTTGAAGGCTAACGATAAATTATTCTGCATTATCTTAGTCATAATATTTCTTATTGGGCTAGTTGAGCTCACCCTTTCTTTCACTGTTCTCTTCAAGAAATGAGAATATAGCTGGGACGAGTTAGGGAACGGATTGACGGTCCAGATGGTTGTTTTAGTAGTCCTCACTATTCTATAAAATAGTGTGACAATAAATGTAATGAGGACTCCATTGAGTGTGGATATTGTCTAGATGACAATATTCTTATTAAAACTCTTAGGTTATGTTTTGTCGTATTTTACACGACTGTTGTATAATTAAGTTGTATTTGAATTTTGTACCATATATTTGGCGATTCAAGATAGGTGATGTATACCTATTTTGGGGGCGTCACAATGTATACCTAATTTAGGGGCGTCACACCTTTCATCACAATATAAGCATGAGGATGATGACAATGATATAAGAATTTAATTGAAAGAAAGCAAATGATACATTTTTAAAGATTTATAATTTAATTTATCCAGAACTCAATAATGTTCAAATTGTCAACATGATACTGCTTTGTGGAGTAAAATTCAAAAATAATATTGTATCAAAAATGATTTAGACAGAAAAGAAATTAATTTTTGTCGTGAATTAATAGTACCCCGGGTGAATAGTACCCGAGTGAATAGTACCATATGAATAGTACCCCGTGAATAGTACTTTATGAATAGTACTAGTGAACAGTACTTTGTGAATAATACCCATGAACATTACTCCAACATGAAAAGCTTAAAATTTAACAAGAATGTGCAGAAAATATCCTTGTGAAACGATACTAGATGAAGCGCAAATTTCAAGGATATTCTACTAATTTCACGGAGTATATTTTGGGTAAAATCTAGTTTCGCACAACACGCAAGTATACGTGGTCAACAAGTAATATAATAGTAAGTAGAGTATCGTTCCCTCAGAGACTTAGTAAGAATTTAAACCTCAAAATTACCAATTTCCTATTAATCCTAATTTTATTAAACTAATCAATTTCCAGTTGGTAACTAAGTATAAAGATTATTAAAATCACCACACACTCAATAAATGCTAAAAACTGAATTTTCAAACAAATAATGGAGAATTAGGCTTTCGACTTCACTCTAAGCATCACTCAGATTATTACACCTTTATTCCAGTTTAATTCACTATCCCATTTTATTAATCAAGAACACATATGTAGAACTAGCCACCTGTCGATGCACTAATACCGTATTAACTCAAATCCACAATTAAGATAGAATTACGTTAAACACCTTAATTAACTAACTCAATATATCTCTATGTGAATTACAATTAAAGAAGGTTGAAGTTCAAGTTCTTTTTTTGATTACATGCGATGTCAAGCATATCTCTACCCTAACATTCATTCAAGATTTTGTTTATTCATAAAAAGTCAAGAACACATGCTATATTAATTAAGTCTAGACTCGTATTTCATCTCTCGAGTTCATACAAGTCCACAAAGAATCGTTGATCATGCAATTCATAAATTCAATCTCAAATTAATATAGATAAACCAGATAATAGATTATTAAACTGAAATCAAAGATTACATAACCATCGTTCCACTTAAAGATCCATCTTAAGCCTAAAAAGTAATTAGTTCATAATAAACAAAATAAAAACTGAATAAATCAATGACATAATCTTCTCAATTATAGAAATAAACTAAAGTAAAAGAATAACGCAGAATACCCTTCACTTTAGTCTCAATCCGCAATAAATACGATTGTTCTTCAAATTCTCCACTCCATTGCTCACTATGAAAACCTGTGATTAATCTTCGTTAGTTGCTTTGCATGATGCTTATTTCGTTGTTTGTTGAGAAATATATATCTAACATGAAGTCTCCTCGAAATCTCATGCTATACAGAGTCCATATGATATCCCAAGTCCTCAAGTCCACCTTCCAGCAGAGTTTGAATCAAAAAGGGATCTTGAGAATTTATGACCCCCGCCTTACGTGAAGGTATAAAAAACAGCACCCCCATGCCCTTGGGTGGCATAGCTCTTGATAATGACTTTGGCCATTTTCCATATTTGCTCCAATTATGCTCCAAATGCCTCCTTTTCTCATCATTCGTCACACCAACCACCCTACACATGAAATAACAAGAAACAAGTACGAATGAACATGAATGCAAAGAATTAACAACGATTATGCTTAAAATGGACATCGTTTCGCGGATATAAAATCCACTTATCAAAATCCCAAAATTTTAAAATGTGCTAGTCCTCGAGCACAAAAAAACTTCATGCTATGCAATGAAATGATATGTAATGTATCTAACTAAATGATTACGAATCCAACAGTATCTTAGAATCAAATTTATTCATCCAGCCTCAGAAATATCAAGCAAACATTACAACACTTCATATTAAAACCAATCAATAACTTCTCATCAATTCCTCGAATCTTAGACTTATCATCACTAATATCGTGTGTGTGTGTGTGGTCAACATTTATGCTAACTGATTTAAAGTCAAACTCAACACATAACCAATCTCTTACTAGTATTCATACAGAATAAACTCGAAAATTTTAATAACGAACAAGTTCCAACTCAAATCAAACAATTACCAAGATTAGGGGTCCGTAGAAGGTATTCATGCTTTCTTTTTCTTATTACGGGGACTCTTTGTCTTTATTTCCCGTCTTCTCTTTATTTTTCTTTTCTTTCTTTTTTTTTCTTTTTTTTTATAGATGGTTGGTGAGTGCGTTTTACGCTCCATCTCATGCTTGTGTTTATGGGAAGTATTTCTCCTCAACCCACCACAAGACTCAACTAGCTTTTATATATATATATTTTTTGAAGCTTATATACCTTACTCTTTCCCCCAAACTTAGGTTCTTGCCTAATTTGTCGTTTTCACTGCTTATTATCGTCATTCTCTCATTTACACTAGCAATATCCTTTAGAAACTGTTTATGTATTAATTTAAAATAATCAGTCAACGCAGATATTATTAATGTGCTAACCTTTTTATACCAGTTTCAAACAAGCACAAGATCCGAGTCATGAATCAAAACTACATCTTAGTTCTACTACTGAATACTGTATTTGTTTACTTAATCTCAATTTCATCATTGGCCATAATAAACATGCTGCAACACTGCTGGACATATGCAAAATGAACACAATAGCTAACTAAATTATTATTATTTTTTTAGATAAGTCAAACATAATACGAATGCAAACATAAAACCAAAATAAAACTAAAAATGCACCTAAGCTACTATGCAAATATATGATTACATAAATGCTAAAACTAATATGCAAAACTAACATGCAATACTAAATGCAAACCTAACTAATGCCAATATGCATGTAATTTAAAATGCAAAATAAAACTAATTCCCCCAAACTTAATAACAACAATGTCCTCATTGTATGGATATAGAAATAAAATGAGTGAGGACTTCCCTGTAATTGCCTAAGTCTGGGGTGGTGGTGGTTGATCTTCTCCCTCGGAGTCACTTGGTGGAAACCTTGGCATTGGCATGGGCTGCTATTATGAAAATTATACAGCTGGATTAAAGCTCTGGAGTGTCGTATTCAAAGATGCGAACGACATGTTCATTGCATCAAACATATGGTCTTGTCGCATTGCAAGCCGCCTCATCTCCCTTCGTGCTGCTTTGTTGTGCTCCTCCATGTGTTGTTGAAATGCAAGAAACTAAGGGTTAAATATGGCGCTAGAAGATGGTTTCGCCTCAGTCCCTTGCTCTCCCATAGTCTCATCCTCATCATCCAAGGTATCTTCAGCGTCAGCTTCGTCCTCCGAAGCTGATGGAAATACAAAATCTAAACCTCGAGGATGTGATTACCTCCAGCCCATACCGAATACCGCGCGATCATTCTGTTGTCTAGTAGCTACAACGACATCTGAGTGGGCTCATCATCAAACCATCGAACTCCTACTTGACGACACAACCAAGAAGTGAGGGATGGGTGTGGCAAGCCGCCCGAAAAATTACCCCGTAGACATCGGCGAATGGAAAAACTGATTATGGCCCCGACATCGATGATGAAGTCTTGCACAATAGTATATAGGAGTAGTGCCTTCTCTTTGGTCACGTCCGAGGTGTGCGTGGATGGCAACAATTTCACACATAAGAAAGTGTACCAAATCTTCCCATACCAGCTGAGATCTTTGCTATGAAAAACTGTACCTCTTTTCCGACCCTTGATCCACGTTGTTCCTGGCTTAGTCATTTCTTTAAGAATGGCCTCAAAGTCAGGATCGAAATCCCTCAAGTGAGTATATTGGCACTATCGAGGCACCCGCAACTGATAATATGTGTTGATGGCATCGGCACTGAACAGGACCAATCGACCCCGCATAAATGCGTTGAAAGGTGTCGTGTCCTCAGCGTTAGCATAGAACTCTTTGACCACGTTGACAGCGGCGGCCTCGGGCTCCGTAGTGAACTTGATCCACCCTTTTTGATAAATCTGTTGCATCATTTCCCCATCGTGAGCATCCGGTGCCAACCCCCGCTCCGGTGTAAGAGCCTTTGTGACCATGTAGTCATATCGGTCGGCGGCGGCGGCACTTTTGAATTGTTGTCGGTCGAAGGTTCGTGATGATGCTGTTGGCCTAGAACTCTTTCCCCTATCGTTTGGATGTAGGTTGAGAAGCCATTGAAATTCGAATGCGTTAATCCACTATTCTCTCCCCAAATGTTCACTCACACAACTTATCGAACACTTGGTATGCACAGTAGTTACTTCCCCCAACTTGATGATTTTGTGGCAAATATCATAGGAGAAGATGAGGAACTTAAAGATGGATTACTCACTCTAAAGTGCAAGATGAATTCCCACGGTATAAACACTTTCTGAGTTTCAATTGAATGTAGGTGATTAACCGAGGTTGTGAGGGTGTGTTTATATAGAGTTGGAGTGATGGAGATGTTAGTGGGTTGGAGTAATGGAGGTAATGGGTTAGTGATGGAGGAAGGTGATGGAGTTATGTGTACTGAATTCGTGGGTAATGAAGGTAAAATGGATAGGAGTTGAGGTTGGAATGGAAGAGGGAAGAGAATTAATGGGATGAAGTAGTGGGGAAGTTGCAATTGAATTGGAGAAGGCGATGGGCGTGTGTAACTGTCGACTGCTCTTTGGGATTCCAGGACCCCCGCCCCGGTGGGGGGTACGAGGCATAAAAGGCCCGCCCCGGCGGGCTAGCCCCCTGACTTCGAATGTGTGACTTCGGATATCACACTGCAAACTGAGCTCTGTTTCTTCTTTTCTTGCATGTTACTCCAATTACTCAATATTTAAACATCCTGCAAACCATAAAACACATACGTGAGTAGCTTGTTGATCAATTTGAACATGTGTGATAGATTATCAAGACTCATACATTATAATAACTACTTAATAAACTCATTGTATATTACTAATTATGCTATACTATATTGTGACAGTTATAATAATAAAAAAATATGAAAAAAAAGTACGATTGGGTTGCCTCCCAATTAGCGCTTGATTTTAAGTCGTTAGTCTGACTACCCCCTATTTATGGTGTGTTGGATAGAGTGATTGCGATGACGTCCAAATTGGACTCGCCACCCCAGTAGTGCTTCAACCGTTGATCGTTGACCTTGAACGTTTCCAATGGATTTCGACTGTAGAGTTCAACGGCGCCATGTGGGAAAACTATTTTGATGGTGAATTGTCCCGGCCACCTTGACTTGAGCTTGCCTGGGAATAACCTTAATCGTGAGTTGAACAGCAGTATTGATTGCCCCGGCTCGAACGTTCGGTGCATGATCTTCTTATCGTGCCATTTCTTGACTTTTTCATTGTATAATTTGGCGTTCTCGTATGCATGAAGTCGGAATTCATCGAGCTCATTTAGTTGGAGTAGCCTTTTTTCACCCACAACTGCTTGATCAAAGTTCAGTTTCTGAATGGCCCAGTAGGCCTTGTGCTGTAGCTCCACAGGTAGGTGACACACTTTCCCGTATAGTAATTGGTATGGTGACATACCAATCGGTGTTTTATATGCAGTCCGGTAAGCCCATAGTGCATCATCCAACCTGAGAGACCAATCCTTTCGATTCAGATTCACTACTTTTTCCAGAATTCTCTTCACCTCCCTGTTCGAAACTTCAGCCTGCCCACTTGTTTGGGGATGATATGCAGTAGCGACCTTGTGGTTGACCCCATACTTTGCCATGAGAGCTGTAAACGATTTGTTGGTGAAGTGACTACCTTCATCAGGCGTGCCAAACCTCGTAAAAATATTTTTCTGCAAGAACTTAAGAACCACTTTGGCATCGTTAGTCGGGAGTGCTACTGCTTCTATCCACTTTGACACATAGTCCACCGCAAGCAAAATGTACTGATTGGTAATTGAGGAGGGGAATGGCCCCATGAAATCAATGCCCCATACATCAAAAATTTCAACTTTTAGAATTGTTTGTAGGGGCATCTCATTCCTTTTCGATATGGTGCCTACCCTTTGACATCTATCACATGTTTTAATAAATTGGTGGGCGTCTTTAAACAATGTAGGCCAATAAAACCCTGCTTGAAGCACTTTTGCCGCTGTACGCTCACTCCCATAATGTCCCCCATACGCAGACGAATGACACCCATGTAATATGTTCTTTACTTCACTGTAGGGTACACACCTTCTAATCATCTTGTCGGCGCACTACTTGAATAGGTAAGGCTCATCCCACATATACCATTTGACGTCGTGCAGGAATTTCTTCTTCTGCTACCGAGTAAGATCAGGGGGAAGGATGTTGCTCACTAGATAGTTGGAGAAATCCGCGTACCATGGAATTCCGTATTGATCCCAAACAGTTGCTCATCTAGAAATGACTCGTTGATTACACATTTGTCCTCTTCCTATTTACCCTGATTTTCCAGCCTAGACAGATGATCGGTAACTTGGTTCTCCATCCCCTTATTATCCTTTATTTCTAAATCAAACTCTTGTAAGAGAAGAATCCATCGGATAAGGCGTGGTTTAACATCTTTTTTCGAAATCAAGTACCGAATGGCTGAGTGATCTGTATAAACTACCACCTTTGTCCCGATCAAGTACGCCCAGAATTTGTCGAACGCATACACCGCTGCAAGCAATTCCTTTTCCATAGTTGTGTAATTCATTTGAGTCTCCGTGAGTGTCTTACTTGCATAATATATGGCGTGAAATACCTTTTCTCGGCGTTGACCCAAAACATCCCCAACCGCATAGTCGCTTGCATTACACATTAACTCAAAGGGCATGGTCCAATCTGGCGTGACGATTACAGGAGCTGTGGTTAATTTCTTCTTCAACAACTCGAATGCCAGTTTACACTCATCATCAAACTTGAAAACTGAATCCTTCTCTAAAAGACTGTATAAAGGTTTTGCAATTTTTGAGAAGTCCTTTATAAATCTTCTGTAAAACCCGGCATGTCCCAAGAAACTTCGAATTCCCTTAACTGAACTTGGTGGAGGAAGTTTTTCAATTGTTTTTAGCTTCGCCTTATCGACCTCTTATCCTTGAACCGAGGCCTTGTGACCCAAAATTATGCCTTCCTTAACCATGAAGTGGCACTTTTCCCAGTTAAGGACCAAGTTCGTGTCAGTGCATCTTATTAATACCAACACCAAATTCTCCAGACATGCATCGAAATCGTCCCCATAGATCGAAAAGCCGTCCATGAATACTTCCACATTTTTCTCCACCATGTCTGAGAAAATTGCCATCATACACCGTTGGAAGGTAGCAGGTGCATTACATAAACCGAACGACATTCTCCTGAATGCGAATGTGCCATATGGACACGTGAAAATAGTCTTCTCTCGATCTTCAGGAGCAACGACGATCTGATTATAACCCGAATATCCATCCAATAAGCAGTAGTACGCATGTGTCACTAATCTGTCCATCATTTGATTGATAAAGGGCAAAGGAAAGTGATCTTTGCGGGTCGCCTTATTCAACTTCCTGTAGTCCACGCAAACCCTCCAACCAGTCACTGTCCTTGTCGGAATTAGCTCGTTGTCATCATTCTGTACCACCGTCATTCCTCCCTTTTTTGGCACACACTGAACTAGACTAACCCACTTACTGTCGAAAATTGGGTAGATGATACCGGCATCCAACAATTTCAGAAATTCTTTCTTTATAACTTCCTTCATGATTGGGTTGAGTCGTCGTTTTTGCTCCACCGTCGATTTTGTATCGTCTTCCATCAAAATTTGTGCATGCAAAAGGATGGGTTGATTCCCTTGATATATGCGATTGTCCATCCTATAGCCAATTTGTGTTCCCGAAGCACCCTCGGCAACTTGTCTTCCTAAAAATCGTTAAGTGCAACAGAAATAATAATAGGTAAAGAATTTGAATTACCTAAATACGCATACCTGAGGTGTTTAGGTAGTGGTTTAAGTTCAAGAGTCGGTGGCTCTTCCAATAATGGTTTCATTCTGATTGTTGATCTTTCCTCCGTGTGCAATGGTTTAAATGGTGCTCTAAATCTGCTGACTCGTGTCAGGGAGTCTATCATATGCAAATAGTCAACAAAATTTGGATCATCTGATTCTTCATCTCCCAATAAAGTCATTTCCAATGGATCGTTAACCAAACTCTTTCCCATGTCATCACTGATTATCTGATCAACGATATCCATCCTTAAACACTCTTCTTCATCCGTAGGAAATTTCATGGCTTTGAAAACGTTAAACTTAACTTCTTGATCTTGGACCCTCGTCATTAGTTCACCTTTTTGTATGTCGATGAGTGTCCTACCCGTAGCCAAAAAAATGGTCTCCCCAATATGATCGGGATGTTCATATCTTCCTCAAAATCCAGAATGATGAAATCCGCGGGGAATATAAACTTGTCAACCTTGACCAATATGTCCTCTACAATGCCTCTCAGGTACGTGACTGATCTATCCGTCAACTGTAAGGAGATGGTTGTAGGCTTTGGAGCTGGAAAACCCAATTCTGTGTAAACTGATAACGTCATAAGGTTTACACTCGCCCCCAAATCACATAAACATTTAATAAATACCATGTTCCCGATCGTGCATGGAATGATGAAACTCCCCAGATCTTTCAACTTTGGTGGCAACTTTCACTGTAAAACCGCGCTATACTCCTCTATTAGTGCCACTGTCTCGAAATCTTCCAAAGAAAATTTCCTGGACAAGATTCCTTTCATGAATTTTGCATAACTCGACATCTGCTCTAAGGCTTCTGCGAACGGGATATTAATATGAAGTTTCTTAAAAACTTCCAAAAATTTCGCAAACTGCTTATCTAATTTCTATTTTTGGACTCTCTACTGAAACGGCGGTGGAGGATACACAACTGGCTTGTCATCTACTTTTATTTTCTCAATTTGCGTATTCTCACCCTGTTTATCTTCAACCATCTTGTTGTCATTAATTTTATCATCCAAGATAGCTGAATTTTCTACAACTTTCCCATCCAAATATTTTCCACTTCTCAAGGTGATTGCCTGACACTGTTCATGATTTCCCTTTGGATTTCTTTTGGTGTCACTCGGTAGAGTCCCTTGTAGTCTGTTGTTCAATGCTAAGGCAATTTATCCCATCTGATTTTCCAAATTCCATATGGCCATTGCTTGGTTTTTCATCGCTGCCTCATTACTTGTTATATACTTTGATAACAACTCCTCTAAATCTGATATCCTCTCTTGACGTTGACTTGGTTGTTGTTGATTCTGAAACCCAGGGGGATACGATGGTCGTGGAGCTTGTTGATTCTGATTATTATTCCATGACAAATTCAGATGATTCCTATTCCCCTGATTATATGCATTCTGATATGTATTCTAAGGAATTTTGTTGTAGCTACTCATGAATTGTACTGACTCTGGGTTTATTGCACATTGATCCGTCGAATGTTCACCCGCGCACAACTCACAAATAATTACAACTTGATGTGTCTGTCCCCCTGACCAAACGTCGAACTTCTTAGAGAGTGTTGAAATCTGTGCTGTTATTGCCGTCACTCCATCTACCTCTAACACTCCATCGACTGTAGGTTGTGTCATTCTTGTCGTGGGCCACTGATAGTTGTTAGCAGCCATCGTCTCTATCAACTGATATGCCTCCTTATAGTTCTTTTCCATAAAAGCTCCCCCCGATGCTACATCAATACTGGTCCTGAGATTCCCATGTAGTCCATTGTAAAATGTATTCATCTACAATCATATAGGCAATCCGTGATGTGAGCATTTTCTGAGCAATTCTTTGTATCTCTCCCATGCCTCATACAATGACTCCCCATGTTGTTGATCAAACATGGTAATCTCATTCCTCATCTTTGCAGTTTTCGCTGGCGGGAAGAATTTTGCTAGAAATTTCTGAGCCAGGTCATCCCATGTCGTTATCGAACCCGCTGGTAGAGAGTGTAACCAACTCTTCGCCTTGTCCCGCAGAGTGAATGGGAACAAGCGAAGTCTAACTGCCTCATCCGACACCCCGTTGTACTTGAAAGTGTCGTAGATTTCCAGAAAACTGATCAAATGCTCGTTAGCATCGTCAATTGCAAGTTCCCCAAACTGAACTAAATTTTGGATCATTTAAATCGTCCCAGGCTTAATCTCAAAAGTATTCGCAGCTATTGCAGGCCTGGTGATACTCGACTACAGCTCAGTCACCTTGGGTGTTGCAAAGTACCTCAATGCTTTCTAGTCTTCGGCAACCATTGCTTCTTCTTTGTGAGAGTTTTTGAATTCGTTCCTTGTTTCCTTGATCCACTTACTTAACCTTTGAAATCTTCTCTCAATGTCGTCCTCAAAAGGAAGAAATTGGATCGAATTTGCATAAACCAACGTCAAAAACCTAAAATAAGAAGAACAAAACAAAAACAAAAAGTGTTTAAGTAAAACTGGACTAATTAAACAGATATTGCAAAATAATAAATCTATACTAAAGTCCCTGGCAACGGTGCCAAAAACTTGTTGGGTAAAATCTAGTTACGCACAACACGCAAGTATACGTGGTCAACAAGTAATATAATAGTAAGTAGAGTATCGTTCTCTCAGAGACTTAGTAAGAATTTAAACCTCACAATTACCAATTTCCTATTAATCCTAATTTTATTAAACTAATCAATTTCCAGTTCGTAACTAAGTATAAAGATTATTAAAAGCACCACACACTCAATAAACGCTAAAAACTGAATTTTCAAACAAATAATGGAGAATTAGGCTTTCGACTTCACTCTAAGCATCACTCAGATTATTACACCTTTATTCTAGTTTAATTCACTATCCCGATTTATTAATCAAGAAAACGTATGTAGAACTAGCCACCTCTCAATGCACTAATACCGTATTAACCCAAATCCACAATTAAGATAGAATTACGTTAAACACCTTAATTAACTAACTCAATATATCTCTATGTGAATTACAATTAAAGAAGGTTGAAGTTCAAGTTCTTTTTTTTTATTACATGTGATGTCAAGCATATCTCTACCCTAACATTCATTCAAGATTCTGTTTATTCACAAAAGTCAAGAACACATGCTATATTAATTAAGTCTAGACTCGTATTTCATCTCTTGAGTTCATACAAGTCCACAAAGAATCGTTGATCCATAAATTCATAAATTCATAAATTCAAGCTCAAATTAATATAGATAAACCAGATAATAGCTTATTAAACTGAAATCAAAGATTACATAACCATCGTTCCACTTAAAGATCCGTCTTAAGCCTAAAAAGTAATTAGTTCATAATAAACGAAATAAAAACTGAATAAATCAAAGACATCATCTTCTCAATTACAGAAATAAACTAAAGTAAAAGAATAACGCAGAACAACTGTGAGACCCCAGATTTTATCAATAAAGATTTAAATTTTGTCGAAATAATTTTTTTATATTATGGTGTGAATTTAAGATAATATTATAGTTGTGGGTATTATTTATAAATTTTGTAAAGTATGCAAGTGGTTATATTATATTCGATTGGTCGGGAATATTCGGTTTAGCAGGAATATTCGATCAACGGCTCAATCATTGGTGGACCCTATAATGTAATTATTGTCGGATTGAGAAAACGACAAAAATATTTTATTAAAATAACGGCGGAAGTTTTACTGGTTGATCTTTGTTGAACTACTTTCGGTAGTAAAAGTACAAAGATGTCGTGTGGTTGCATAGTAGCACACCAGATTGATTATTGATGCCTATGTGAGAAGTCACTCGGTTTGATTCCATTATTGTCGATTAATAATATGAATTATTATAATGATAATGACGTTTTGTTTTATTCAGATTATTAACGTAATAAAATGTAAACATCTTTTTATATAAAATAGAATACTTTATTAAAGTTATTCTATAAATAGAATATATTATATTTTATTATGCATAGTGTTGCATAGTATTTTGCATAGTGTTTTTGCATAGTATTGCATAGTGTTTTGCATAGTAAAATGTTTTTATATAAATAGAATATATTATATTTTATTTAAAAGATTTTTCTTAAAATATGGACCGTCAGATTAAAGTAAATCAATCTGACCGTTCATGGATTAGTTACTTATGCATTCCATTTTCCTATAAATAGAAGCTCATTCCTTCATTATTTTCTTACGAATTCATTGAAACTCTAGAGAGAAATTATAGAGAGAAGCTATAGAGAAAAATTATAGAAAGAAGAGAAGAGTATTCTCGCTACTTCACTACTTCTATATTCGGTTCTTTTACTTGTAAGGGGTGTTATTCTTTCTTCTTGAAGAGAACTTCATTATTCCATTCATTATTATTACATTGGAATAACTTTGTAAAAAGTGGCATACCCTATACATAACTTTTGTATCACGGCATACACCTATACTTGGTGAAATCCTTATGTTATTCCATTGCTTATTATTCCGTTGGAATAACTTTTGTATCTGTGATTTTACCCTATACTTGGTGACATTCTTCTATTATTCTGCTGGAACATCCTGCTCATGTGTTTTACACCCGGACTGGTTCCGCTTTTTATTATTCTCATTGGAACATCCTCATCATGTGTGTTTCACACCGACTGGTTAAAATCTTTATCATTCTCGTTGGAATATCCTATCTCATGTGTTTTACACCGGATATGGTTCCATCTTTATTATTCTGTTGGAACATCACATCGGTTGTAATTTCACCCGACCGGTTCCGTTATTATTATTCTGTTGAATAACTTTGTCCATGCAAGTACCGCATGCATGGTGATTTCTTTTGTTATTCCATTCTTTATTATACCCAAATAGTTAAAACTTTGACTTCTATACTCCATGAAATTAGTAGAATATCCTTGATATTTGCGTTTCATCCAATATCTTTTCATGGAAATATTCTTCCGATCATTCTTGAATTTTACTCTACGAAAGCAAAGATTACGTTGACAATTTGGACGTTAATAATTCATGGATTAAATAATTCTTGAACTTGTTTTATTGAATTACTATGTCATTGTCATCATCCTCATGTTATATTATGTTATCTTTGGCTTACGTGCATAGATGAACTTAGTATGATTATGACCGAGGATCATTCGGTATATAATCATGACTTGATATAAATGATGTGACAAAAGTCCTCGGTGGCTCGTAATGCGATGATGGATAGTTTTTGGTATGATTATGACCGGGGTGATTCGGGTATAGTCATGACCATTGATAATTTGATGAAAATCCTTGACCGTGGTACGAGGGATGATTAGATGTGGTGGTTTATTTATTAAAATTTGAGTCTCAATGATAAAATTGATGAAAACCTTTTAAAACCTAAAAGATAGTAGACTTTATTCTCTACTTGACTCTTTTAATGGATTGCTTGTTCATTTGCAGCTTAAACCGTTGTCTATTGTATTTTATCGCTTTAACATCATTGAAGGCTAATGATAATTTATTACGCATTATCTAAGTCATAATATTTCTTACTTGGCTAGTTGAGCTCACCTTTTTCTTTCACTTTGTTCTCTTGTGAAATGAGAACATAGGCCGGGACGAGTCGGAAACGAAGTAATGGTCCGAAGGATAGCATTAGTAGTCCTCACTATTCCGTGAAATAGTGTGATAATAGTCGTAATGAGGACTCCTTTTGAGTTTGTATAATATCTAGTAGACAAAATTTGTATTCAAACTCACGCTTTATGTCAGTATTGTACCTTACGACGATTAGGTTAAGACGTTGTATTTGAATTTATGTACCATGTAAGTGGCGACCCAAGATGGGTGGCGATACCTAATTTTAGGGGCGCCACGGTTGGTATCGAGCCATAAGTGTGAAGAGCCCCAGCCTCTCATTGGTGACTTCTGTTGATGGGGAATGCAAAAGCCGGACTCTCCGTAGGGGGCCTGCTTCTGCATGTGGCAAACTGATAGGTATCAATATGAGGTGCTGACACAAGTTGGTGTCCAGAGTCACAGTTGGTATCAGAGCTTAGGGATATGATCCCTGGCTGAGATGCGAGATAAGAACTAGGAGGGGAGAGATGGGGAATTCCTTCGCTAGTATGACCTACCTAAATTTATTTGGTATTTAATTGGTCGGTCAGAGTATAGGGATAATATGTGATATGTTAATTAACTCTTATTTTGTGGCAGTGTTTGAAAATGGCATCCGAGAATGTGGAGAATAGCAATGGAGCACAGGAGACTGTTGATTCTCCACAGATCAATAATCAGGATAATGTACAACAGGATGGCGATAATCCTCCTGTAAACAACAACACCGATCAATTGACTAACGACGAGTGCGTTTAAGAGGTTTTTAGAATTCATGCAACATCAAAGTAAAGCGACTCTGTCCCAAAACGTAGGTGGAAACACGGAAAACTCTCGGGCGGTCACCGCTAAACAATTCAAGGAGCCGACCACCGGAGTTTAAGGGAGAGCCAAAACCACTTCGGCGGAAGCATGGATAAAGCAGATTACCAAGATATTTGATGTCTTGGGATGCTCCGAGGAGCAAAGGTTCCTTTTGCCGCCTTTATGTTGCTTGCGGAGAGGCGACATCTTGGTGGGAATCGGTAAAAACGTACTCAACTTCTTCAGATCAAGATATCTTGGGAGAAGTTCCAGAGTCGTTCAACGACAAATACTTTCCGAAAGTATTCGCCATACATGAAGGAGGTGGAGTTTATCAAGTTGAAACAAAACAATATGACCGTGTCGCAATACGAGGCAAAGTTTGCGGAGTTATCACGGTTTTCGTCCCCACTTGGTAGATAATGAAGAGAGAATGGCGCGAATGTTTTAAGAGGTTTAAAGCGAGATACGTCAACATCTTATTTCTCATAAACCGTGTTTTTATTCGAGATGTTGTAAATAGGGCTCAATTAGTGGAGCGCGATAACGAGTCAACCCAACTAAAAGAAAGTAGCCGCAAAATTATAATACCAAATGAGAGTAGTCATCGAAGCGGTGACAACAAGCATGGAGGAATCAATGTGGCGGATATGGTAACCACTTGGTGGTAATCGGGGCAAAAACAATAAGAATGGACATTTCAAGAAAATGAGATTCAACAATGATGGAAAGACGTCAAAGACCAAAGACTGTTGTTAAGGAAGGAGAAGGACCACCTATTATATGCTTCAAATGCGGAGGAGAGGGACACATCATCCCGAATCACGCCATGCCGCCGCCAAAAGCATGTTATAATTGTGGAAGAGAAGGTCACTTAGCTCAATTTTGTCGTTTATCGAAGACAAATTCAACTAGGATGGAGGCACCAAAGGTCATTCCCGCATAAAACCAAAGCCGTGAGTTTTTAAGAGAGCGTTTTTTTTCTCGTGACGAGGAACCTGAATAAAATTATCACGGGTAAGTTAATCATAAGCTCTTGCGAAGTCTATACTGTAAGACCCTGAAATTTTTAAATAAAAAAAGGAATTTCCTTTATTTATTATTTTAAAATAGTAAGGGTTGGTTTGATTAATGTGGATAGTTAAGGGTTAAATATGCAAATATTTTAAATTAAGCAAGTGGTTATAAAATATTCATTGTTGTTGGGGATATTCGTTTGGTGTCGTGGAATATTCGCATATTAAATGCGGTCGGGAATATTAAATGCGATTTAATTGTGAAAGTGATTGGATGAAGAAAATGACAAATATAAGTTGTTTTTAAATAACGGCGTAGTTGTTACCGTTAATACTGTTGGAATACCCGGTGGTTAAAACACACTAATACGCGTTGTTGAACAGTAGCACTTGGTATTGCACCAATTATTGATTCTTACGTAAGAAGGCACTACTCAATAATGGTTACGATAATTCTTGCTTCGATATTTTATTGAGTTAATAATTGTTTGCGTTGATATTTTATATTCTTTGTTGTTTTAATAATTGTCATTACACGAAGATCTTTCATTATCGAAGCAATAATTCATATTATCTGAATAATATTATTAGATAACATTATTGGCAATGTCTAGAAAGTTACATCTAAGGAGAGGTTTGGTCACCTAATTGCGGCGCCAATGAAGAAGAAATTCTTATTGAAAGCCCCTCTTTCTGAGGAACCTGCACGGTTGTCAATATTGTGATTACATAATATTATTTGTGAATAATTAATTATTGATTTATATGATGAGGAAAATATTGATTTTATGTGGATATAGATGGAGAAAATTTTTAAAATGACAATTGTTGAAAATTAATATTTTATCTTTTACGATAAAATAATTCATTTAAATATATTATTTTAATAATATATTAACTTGGTGATATTTTTACAACGAATGTGGGATATATGAGTATACGAGGAGGAAGAGTATTTTTGTTGCAATAAATGTTTAAAACATGTTAAACATGTCGGTGGACCCCATTTATTGGTGAAATTTGATTATAGCACATAAAATTGCCCGTTTGTGGATTTCGGTCAATTTCTGATTGGAATTTGGAAAAACTTTCTTCTGCAAAGTTGTAGAGAATTGAATTTCCTATAAAAACTCGCGAGATTCGAATTTTCTGATGAAAGGGCTATTTATTATGAATTATTGAAGTTCAAAGTTCAAATAATTGATTTTGGAAGTTTAAAATATTTTAATTACAAAAACGTTTTTTCATTTTTGAAACTCATTTAACATGTGGTTAGGAGGCTGAATTCAGATTGTTAGTGTGCGTATGAAGTTGTGGAAAAATTATAATATATTATATTAAATTTTACGCTTTGGTGTTCTAAGCGATTTCCTATAAATAGGGTGCTTAGGTTAGAATTGAAAATCACACCTTAAATGAAGTTTTCTCTCTCTATATTATCGGCGTATTCTTGTGAGTATTTTGAGTATAATTTGAGTATTGCTATACTGGTGCAAGTCCAAGTCATAGCCTTTATATCCTGGTGTTTTCAAATTTAAATCTTGATCTTTTCGAGGTAAGGAATATTATTTTTTTTCGTAATGATATTATTTCTTCAATATCATTATCTTTGAAATGTTGATCCGAAGTTTTATCAAATTTGGAACTTTTTCATGTCGGGTTACTATTCATGGGTTACTATTCATGAGTTATTATTCACGAGTTACTATTCATGAGTTCTTATTCACGAGTTCTTATTCACGAGTACTATTCATGAAGCGTGAAGATGTTTTTGTGGAATTTCTATCTTTTGGTGTCTGAGTTACTATTCACGTGTATATCGGCACTATTCACGTATCTGACACTATTCACGATATCGGTATTATATTCATTAAAAATAAAATTTCTTCTTTTTGTCCAAAATATCTATTCGGATACTAACTTTCGATTGTATCCATGTTTTGATCATTCTTGAATTTTACACCACTATGATTATTTTTGAGGTATTTTTGGGCGTGGATAAAACCAAGTACGAATCCTTAATCCTTAATCCTTGTCATTTTGTTTCAATTTGGATTCGTTTCTTTAAAAATATTTTCATCATCCTCGATCTTAAATGATGATATTATTGAATATCTTTGGCACATAGTGCAAAGATGAATGATTTCTGAAGAATATCTTTGGCACGTAGTGCAAAGATGAGCAGTGTTGAGATGAACATGGCCGATTGATTAATATCTTTGGCACATGTAGTGCAAAGATGAGCAGTGTTTAAATGAACATGACCAATCGATGAATATCTTTGGCTTTAGTGCAAAAGATGAATATTTGATTCCAGATGTATATTGATTGATGTTACAGGGATAAAATATTGATGATGGACTGTTAAATTCATAGATTATAGTAGATTTCATTCTCTACGTAACTCTTCTATGAATTATTATTTCCGCTGCGAATATTGATCTGAAACTTGTTGTCTATTGTATTCTATCAGATTTTTCCCTGTTGAAGACTAACGATAATTTGTTGTATATTATCTTAGTCATAATATTCTTTACTGGGCTAGTTGAGCTCACCCTTTTCCTTGTTGTTCCATTTTTTCTTCTCAGGAGGCGAGAATGTAGCGAGTACTAGTCGGGGTATGGAATGAAGGTTCTAGAGAGAGTTGTTTAGTAGTCCTCACCATTTTTGTAAAATAATGAATCAATAATTATGATGGGGATTTATTTGCGTGTGGATATTGTCTAGAAGACAATATTATATTTAAACTCACAGTATATATTGTCGTATTTCACACGACATTTGTATTATTGAAGTTGTAGTTTACTTTTTGTACCATGTATTTGGCGACTCAGAAATGGGTGTTGTGTATACCTATTTTGGGGGCGTCATAGTTGGTATCGAGCTTAGGGATATGATCTCTGGCGGAGATCGGGGAATTGAACTAGGAGGGGAGAGACGAGTAAATCCTTCGCTAGTGTGTCCTACCTAAGCTTATTTGTTAGTTGGTTAGTATATAGGGATATTATGTGATATATTGATTTCCTTAATTAACCCTTATTTTATGACAGTATTTGAGAATGTCGAATCGAGAATATTAACGATGGAGTAAATGAGACCGTGGAGATGCTGTGCTTACCAACGAGGAGAACGCGTCAACAGTGGCAATGTACCTCCCATGAACAACACCACCGAGCGAGATGATGAGCGAGGGGATGTTTAGAAGCTTTTTGCGCTTCATGCAAAATCGACGAGGAGAGACTTCGTGTTCAAAATCTGAGGAGAAATGATAGCAATTCACGGTGGTCACAAACCAAGCACGATTCAAAGTTGGGACCACGAGTGCAGGGAAAGCGGATCCGATTAAAGGCGAGGCGTGGGTCAAACAAATTACCAAGATATTCGATGTCTTGGGATGCGGAGAACGAAAGTTCCATTCGCGCCTTTTATGTTAAAATGGCGAGGCGATTCTTGGTGGGAATCGTGAAGCGTACCCATCCAATTTGCACTCGGCATGTCATGGGAGACGCGTTTGAAGCAGTTCAATGACAAGTACTTCCACGAAAGTATTCGTCGTATGAAGGAAGTGGAGTTTATTAGACTAGAGCGAGAATAACATGGCGGTGTCCCGAAGACGAGGCGAAGTTCATGAGTTATCGAGTTTGCACCTCATTTGGTGGAGAATGAGGAACGTGTATGACGCGGATGTTTACGAGAGGTTTGAAACCCGACATACGTCGAGATCTCATTTCTCATAAATTTTCTCTCTATTCGAGATGTTGTCAGCGGGGCTCGGTTGTTAGAGCGAGATAACGAAACGTTCAACCAAGGGACCATAACCGAGGATCATCTAGAAGATAGCGATCATCGAATAACGATAACCAATGGAGAAAGAAGAATACGACAAAGCGGTAACCACTCGGTGGTAATCGTGGCCATGAAAATAGAAGAAGCGAGTCGGGAGGAGATTTTAAAAAGAGGAGATTCAACAACGACCATGTGAAGACGTCGGCGCCAAGATGTGACTAGTTTTAAGGGAGGAGAACGACCACCGGTCATATGCTACAAATGCGGAAAAGAGGACATATCGGTCAAACCGCCTAACAGTTCAAGGTATGCTATAATTGTGGAAAGGAAGGACATATCGCTCGAGATTATGCGATATCGAAACCCGATCCGGTGAGGAATGGTGACTCAAAAGATCGTCCCGAGAAAAGTCAAAAGTCAACGATTTCGGAAGAGCGTTTGTTGTGATTGGTCAAAATCGAGAACCCGAAAGTTAGCACAGGTTAGTTAATTATAAATTCTTGCGAAGTATATACCTTACTAGATATTGGTTCTACCCATTCTTTTATCTCTCTTACTTGCGCTCAACGTTTGAACTTGACTACGGAGAAATTAAACTTTGACCTATCTGTGGAGACTCCATTAGGAGAAACTTTCATTACATCCGTTGTTTAAAAATCTTGCTTGATTCAAGTTGGCACTATCACATTACCTGTTAACCTTATTTCTATAGAGATATTTGCTTTTGATGTGATTTTAAGGTTAACTACTCATCATGCCAAAATTGATTATTTTCGTAAGGTTGTTAGTTTTCATATTCCTAAGCAACTTTGCTATTCAATTCAAGCAATCAAACCATTGTAGTCAAACATTTTCATATCAAGCCATGAAGTCATTCGTTTATTACGGATGTCAAATTTTCTTAGTCATGTTATGGATTTGAATAAAGACACGTCGATTTGAATAATATTCCTGTTGTTATTGATTTTTCCCACGTATTTTCTGAAGAATTTCTTGCTTACTCTTACTCCCAAGCGATATTAAATTTTGTATCGACTTTGAACCCGGTACAAAACTCATTTCTAAAATCTCATATCGAATGGCTCTATTGAACTTGAGAGTTAAAAATTCAACTATAAATTTGGTACTGAGCCTTTATTTTGTGACTTCCTTTGTGGAATTCACCTAAGCGAGACTCTCTGTAGGGGCGTCATATTAGATGCGATAGTAAAGCGATAGGTGTCATTGTGACGTCTTATCCAAGATTGGGATATGAGTCACGATTGAGAGCAACCTAAGTCGATAATCGAAATACGTAGCTTTCTAGGCTTAGTTGGTTATTATCGGAGATTCGTTGAAGGATATTCTCGAATCGCTATTCCATTAACACAAACCGACTCGTAGAGATACAAAATTCGAATGGAGCAAGGAATGTGGGAAGAGCTTGAAGAACTTAAGAGGAGACTCATTTCAAACACATGTTACGATCATGCCATCCCGGAAAAGCGAGCGTGGTAGGTGACGATGAGTAGAAGATCATATCTTGAGGAACGAGTGCGATGATGTCAAGTATACGCACAGAGCCAACTTTAATAGAAAAAGTTAAGATTGCTCAAGCCACCGACTTCGGGTGATGCGTGCATGAAGAAGAAAGTACAAGAAGGAGCTATTAGGGCGAGAATTGATACTTGAGTCCACTCTGAACTTTGTGTTCCTAACGACTCGATTTGAAGTACAAGATTATGATGGAGGCACATAATCGCCATTTGCAATCCATCCTCGGAAGTACTAAAATGTATCGTGATCTTGACATACATTTTGGTGGAACAATATGAGAGAGAGATTGCAAAGTTTATCTCGATGTGTTTAACTTGCCAACGTAAAGGCGGAGCATCTTGTACCTAAGGGTCCGTTGCAACCACTTGAGATTCCTGGAATGGAAGTGGGAACACATTACTATGGATTTCGTTCACGGGTCTTCCTGCGGTTTCTCAAGGCATCAATGCTATTTGGGTTATTGTTGATAGATTAACCAAGTCCGCTCATTTCTTACCGATACGAGAGACTTATTCCTTGAACGTCTTTACTAGTATATACGTGAATGAGATTGTGAAGTTGCATGGCATGCCAGTATCCATAGTTTTAGATCGTGACCCAAGATTCACTTCATGATTTTGGGTTAGTTTGTAGAAAGCTATGGGCACGAATTTACGATTCAGTTTGGCATACCATCCTCAAACGGATGGGCAATCAGAAAGGACTACTCAAACTCTTGAAGATATATTAAAACTCTGTGTCCTAGATTTCAAAGGAAGTTGGGATAAGTACTTGCCATTGGTGGAATCCTCATACAACAATAGTTATTAAACAAATATAGGCATGGTTCCATTCGAAGCATTATATGGACGAAAATGTCGTTCTCCAATATGTTGGGATGAGGTGGGTGAAGCAACATTATTGGGACCCGAGTTAATACGTATGACTACCGAAAAGATCCAAATGATTCGACAACGTATACAAACGGCACAAGATCGACAAAAGAGTTATGCGGATCTTCATCGAAAGGACGTGGAATTTAATGTAGGGGATCATGTATTGTTGCGAGTTGCTCCATGGAAGGGAGTTACAAGATTTGGGAAGAGAGGAAAGCTCAATCCACGATTTATCGGTCCATTTCAAATTCTTGACCGAGTAGGAAATGTAGCCTATAGACTTGCGTTACCTCCGAGTATGTCTCGTGTTCATAATGTGTTTCACATATCATGCTTTCGTAAATATGTGAAAGACCGAACCACGTTATAGAGTTAGAAACCCATTTAGATAGCCAGAAGACTTAACGTATGAGGAGGTACATGTCAAGATTTTGGATAGGAAGGAGCATGTCCTACGCCAAGAAAGGTTATACCACAAGTTAAAGTTTTGTGGAGGAATCATGCTATAGAGGAAATGACACAGGAATTGGAAACGGAAATGAAAGCGAGGTATCCTCACCTTTTCAAACACTGTGTATCGTCGTCAATTTCGAGGACGAAATTTCATAAGGAGGGAGGTTGTAAGACCAAAATTTTTAAATAAAAAGGAATTTCCTTTATTTATTATTTTGAAATAGTAAGGGTTGATTTGATTAATGTGGATAGTTAAGGGTTAAATATGCAAATATTTCAAATTAAGCAAGTGGTTATAAAATATTCATTGTTGTTGGGGAATATTCGTTTGGTCGTGGAATATTAAATGCGGCTTACGGAATATTAAATGCGACAGCCAGCGACCATGTGTGGGCCCCATAACTGAAAGTGATTGGATGAAGAAAACGACAAATATAAGTTGTTTTTAAATAACTAGGCGTAGTTATTACTGAAGATTATCTTGTTGGAATACCCGTGGTTAAAACACACTAATACGGCGTTGTTGAACAAGTAGCACTTGGTATTGCACCAATTATTGATTCTTACGTGAAGAAGGCACTACTCAATAATGGTTACGATAATTCTTTGTCAAAGATTTTTTATTGAGTTAATAATTCTTTGCGTTGATATTTTATATTGTTGTTGTTTCAATAATTGTCATTACACAAATATCTTTCATTATCGAAGCAATAATTCATATTATCTGAATAATATTATTAGATAACATTATTGGCAATGTCTAGAAAGTTCTCATCTAAGGAGAGGTTTGGTCACCTAATTGTGCGCCAAAGAAGAAGAAATTCTTATTGAAAGCCCCTCTTTCCCTGGAACTGCACAGTTGTCAATATTGTGATTACATAATATTATTTGTGAATAATTAATTATTGATTTATATGATGAGGAAAATATTGATTTTATGTGGATATAGATGGAGAAAATTTTAAAATGACAATTGTTGAAAATTAATATTTTATCTTTTTCTGATAAAATAATTCATTTAAATATATTATTTTAATAATATATTAACGGTGATATTTTTTACAACGAATGTGGGATATATGAGTATACGAGGAGGAAGAGTATTTTTGTTGCAATAAATGTTTAAAACATGTTAAACATGTCGGTGGACCCCATTTATTGATGAAATTTGATTATAGCCCCGTAAAATTGCCCGTTTGTGGATTTCGGTCAATTTCTGATTGGAATTTGGAAAAACTTTCTTCTGCAAAGTTGTAGAGAATTGAATTTCCTATAAAAACTCGCGAGATTCGAATTTTCTGATGAAAGGGCTATTTATTATGAATTATTGAAGTTCTGAAATAATTGATTTTTGGAAGTTTAAAATATTTTTAATTACAAAAACGTTTTTTCATTTTTGAAACTCATTTAACATGTGGTTAGGAGGCTGAATTCAGATTGTTAGTGTGCGTATGAAGTTGTGGAAAAATTATAATATATTATATTAAATTTTCTGCTTTGGTGTTCTAAGCAATTTCCTATAAATAGGGTGCTTAGGTTAGAATTGAAAATCACACCAGAAACTGAAGTTTTCTCTCTCTATATTATCGAGCGTATTCTTGTGAGTATTTTGAGTATACTTTGAGTATTGCTATACTGGTTGCAAGTCCAAGTCATAGCCTATATCCTCCTGTTTTTAAATTTAGAAGTCTTGATCTTTTCGAGGTAAGGAATATTATTTTTTTCAGAATGATATTATTTCTTCAATATCATTATCTTTGAAATGTTGATCTGAAGTTTTTATCAAATTTGGAACTTTTTCATGTCGGGGTTACTATTCATGGGTTACTATTCATGAGTTACTATTCACGAGTTACTATTCATGAGTTACTATTCACGAGTTACTATTCACGAGTACTATTCATGAAGTGTGAAGATGTTTTGTGGAATTTCTATCTTTTGGTGTCGGAGTTACTTATTCACACGATATCTCGGCACTATTCACGTATACTGACACTATTCACGTATACTCTGTTATTATTCATAGAAAAAAAATTTCTTCTTTTTGTCCAAAATATCTATTCGGATACTAACTCGATTGTATCCATGTTTTGATCATTCTTGAATTTTACACCACTATGATTATTTTTGAGGTATTTTTTTGGGCGTGGATAAAACCAAGTACTGAATCCTTAATCCTTATTCCTTGTCATTTTGTTTCACCGGATTCGTTTCTTTAAAAATATTTTCATCATCCTCGGTCTTAAATGATGATATTATTGAATATCTTTGGCACAGTAGTGCAAAGATGAATGATTTCTGAAGAATATCTTTGGCTGTGTAGTGCAAAGATGAGCAGTGTTGAGATGAACATGACCGATTGATTAATATCTTTGCCACCAGAGTGCAAAGATGAGCAGTGTTTAAATGAACATGACCAATCGATGAATATCTTTGGCTTTTAGTGCAAAGATGAATATTTGATTCGAGATGTATATTGATTGATGTTACGAGGATAAAATATTGATGATGGATCTATTAAATTCATAGATTATAGTAGATTTCATTCTCTACGTAACTCTTCTATGAATTATTATTTCATTATGAATATTGATCTCAAACTTGTTGTCTATTGTATTCTATCGATTTTTCCTGTTGAAGACTAACGATAATTTGTTGTATATTATCTTAGTCATAATATTCTTTATTGGGCTAGTTGAGCTCACCCTTTTCCTTGTTGTTCCATTTTTCTTCTCGGGAGGCGAGAATGTAGCGAGTACTAGTCGGGGGTATGGAATGAAGGTTCTAGAGAGAGTTGTTTAGTAGTCCTCACCATTTTGTAAAATAATGAATCAATAATTATGATGGAGATTTATTTGCGTGTGGATATTGTCTAGAAGACAATATTATATTTAAACTCATTAAGATATATTGTCGTATTTCACACGACATTTGTATTATTGAAGTTGTAGTTTGCTTTTTGTACCATGTATTTGGCGACTCAGAATGGGTGTTGTGTATACCTATTTTGGGGGCGTCACATATACCGTGTTAGATACCAGTTCTACCCACTCTTTTATTTCACCTAGTTAAGGCTCAACGCTTAAATTTGACTCTGAGAAGTTAGACTTTGACTAATTGGTTGAAACTTCTAGCCTTAGTTACCGCTTACTATTTTTTAATCTTGTTTGACTCAAATAAACACTTTCACGTTACATCGTCGATCTTATCTTTTGAAAATACTTGCCTTTGATGTGATTTTAGGAATCAATTGGTTAACTACTCATCATGCTTTTCGTAAGGTTGTTAGCTTTTATATTCATAACCAACTTTATATCACGAATTCAAAGTAACCAAACCCTAAAGTTAATCACCGTTATATCAAGCCATAAGTAAAGAGCCCCGATCCTTTCGTTGTTAACTTCCTTGTGTGGAATGCACCGCCGAAGGCATTTCTTTAGAGGCGGCGTCGTGAATGAAAGATGGCAAGTTTATAGGTATCATTGTGAGATGCTATCTAGGTTAAGGGATGTAAGTCACAGCTTGGTATCAATGTGACGTACTATCCAAGTCTTGACGAGAGTAATAGCTTTTGAATGATATTTCTATCATTAATAAATTTCTTGGCGTATTCTTAAAGACTTCCTAGCCTACCCTAGAACGTAAAATCAAATTTTGTATTGACCCCAAAGAAAAAACCCATTTCTTAAACCCTCAAATATTTCTTCAACTAAAATGAACAGTTTACGTGGTTTATGATGAAAGTCATAATAAAAGCATTGAACTAATGAAAATCATGGGTATATGAAGTATTAGTAAGTGTTATGATGAGTTATGTGGTTATTATGTGAAAACATGAAAGTTTCTTAGAAATCACAAAGGGTTGAAAAATCAGATTTTGGTGAAAAACGTAACATGAAATTCAATTGACCATATCTCCTATTATATTTTGAATTTTTGAGTGTGGTCAAGTCCTAGAGTTAGATCTATGAGTTACCTAACTAATCCAAGTGGAATTACTGGAAAAGGTGTTGTAGATTTTTGTGTGGACTGATTTTAGCAAAGGAGGCCAAAGCTGTAAATTTCGAAAATGCTACTACCCAGAAACTTTAAGGGACTGTTTCGGCCACTTAAATTATGAGAAAAATTCTGGCCTTTTTGGACATGAAGGTATATGGTATAAAGTACCTCCTGTCCAAAAATGAGCTCATTCTAACTTAAAATGAGCAAGTTATGACTATTTCAATATTTAGGTTTTTCCGACGAAAAACGCTATAACCAGAGTTCTATAACTCCGATGACCATGAAATTTAAACTAGAAGCTCACGTTAACATGTGTAAGATCCTGCCAAGATTTGGGAATTTTTGGAGTTAAACTTGAGGTAGCTAATTTCTTAAGGAATTAATTAGAAATTGATTTTTGAAAAATAGTAAATGAATTTTAAAAATTCCGAGAAAAATATATTTTCATTATGGGACTATATTATGCTAAATCCCAGAAAAGAAATATTTTTGGGACTAATTTGGTATTTTTCATGAAAATAGTTTAGTTACGAACATATGAGTTAAATATGTTATGTGAAGTAACAAAGTTGAAAATATGATTTTATGGCTAGAGAATCCTATATAGAATATATGCATATTTTTGATGAGGGATTTGATAATTGGTGATGATATTTTATGAGTATGGCATTTTTGAATGATTAAATGCATTATATGGTAAAGCGTAAACAATTGAGATAAATTGTTTATAAATTTAAGAAGTGATTAAAATATTATTATAATATTAATGTTATTAGATTATGAGATTATTAAGTGATTGATAACATGGGGATATTCTTGAATCCTGGATAAATTATATTATAAATGTTTAATATTTATCCTTTATCTCATTTGATTGATTCTTTATATCATTATCCTCATGCTTATATTATGTTGAAAGTCATCTGTGGCCTGTAGTGCATAGATGGACTTGGTATGATTATGACCAGGGATTGTTCGGTATAATCATAACCGTAATTGAATACACAATTATCTTTGGTCGTAGTGCATGGATAATTTGTGGTCGTGATACTAATGAATACACAATTATCTTTGGTCGTAGTGCATGGATAATTTGTGGTCGTGATACTAATGAATACACAATTATCTTTGGTAGTAGTGCATGGATAATTTGTGGTCGTGATACTAATGAATACACAATTATCTTTGGTAGTAGTGCATGGATAATTTGTGGTCGTGATACTAATGAATACACAATTATCTTTGGTAGTAGTGCATGGATAATTTGTGGTCGTGATATTAATGAATACACAATTATCTTTGGTAGTAGTGCATGGATAATTTGTGGTCGATGATACTAATGAATACACAATTATCTTTGGTAGTAGTGCATGGATAATTTGTGGTCGGATACTAATGAATACACGATTATCTTTGGTAGTAGTGCATGGATAATTCGTGGTCGTGATACTAATGAATACACAATTATCTTTGGTCAGTAGTGCATGGATAATTTGTGGTCGTGATACTTAATGAATACACAATTATCTTTGGTAGTAGTGCATGGATAATTTGTGGTCGTGATACTAATGAATACACGATTATCTTTGGTAGTAGTGCATGGATAATTCGTGGTCGTGATACTAATGAATATCCTTGGCACAGAGTGCGAGGATGATTCGATGATATGGATTAATTATTGAGCTGAGTCTCAGCAATGAAATATTAATTCATGGATGTGGTAAAAGTCATCTTTGGCCGTAGTGCATTGATAGACTTGGTATGATTATGACCACAGATTATTCGGTATAATCATGACCGTAATTGAAAACACGAATATCCTTAGCCAGTAGTGCATGGATAATTCATGGTTGTGATACTATTAAGCTGAGTCTCAGTATTATTGGTTTTACAATTTATATATCTTTGGCTTGTAGTGCAAAGATGAATTGTTAATAAATATCTTTGGCTGTAGTGCAAAGATGAATTGTTAATGAATATCTTTGGCGGATTACGAAGATGAATTTAATATTTTTAACAATAAAGGTATTCAAGGTATCCTCACCTCTTTATCATACCAGGTACGTACCCTAATTTCGAAGGCGAAATTCCATAAGGAGGGGAGATTGTGAGACCCCAGATTTTATCAATAAAGATTTAAATTTTGTAGAAATAATTTTTTTATATTATGGTGTGAATTTAAGATAATATTATAGTTGTGGGTATTATTTATAAATTTTGTAAAGTATGCAAGTGGTTATATTATATTCGATTGGTCGGGAATATTCGGTTTAGCAGGGAATATTCGTATACAACTACTCAATCATTGGTGGACCCTACATAATGTAATTATTGTCGGATTGAAAAACGACAAAAATATTTTATTAAAATAACGGCGGAAGTTTTACCGTTGATCTTGTTGAACTACTCGGGTAGTAAAAGTGCGATGTCGTGTGTGGTTGCATAGTAGCAGCACCAGTATTGATTATTGATGCCTATGTGAGAAGTCACTCAGTTTGATTCCATTATTGTCGATTAATAATATGAATTATTATAGCGATAATGACGTTTTGTTTTATTCAGATTATTAACGTAATAAAATGTAAACATCTTTTTATATAAAATAGAATACTTTATTAAAGTTATTCTATAAATAGAATATATTATATTTTATTATGCATAGTGTTGCATAGTATTTTTGCATAGTGTTTTTGCATAGTATTGCATAGTGTTTGCATAGTAAAATGTTTTTATATAAATAGAATATATTATATTTTATTTAAAAGATTTTCTTAAAATATGGACCGTCAGATTAAAGTAAATCAATCTGGACCGTTTCATGGATTAGTTACTTATGCATTCCATTTTCCTATAAATAAAGCTCATTCCTTCATTATTTTCTTACGAATTCATTGAAACTCTGAGAGAGAAATATATAGAGAAGCTATAGAGAAAATTATAGAAAGAAGAAGAGTATTCGCTACTTCTTCTACTTCTATATTCAGGTTCTTTTACGGTAAGGGTGTTATTCTTTTCTTCTTGAGGAGAACTTCATTTATTCCATTCATTATTATTACATTGAATAACTTTGTAAAAGTGGCATACCCTATACATAACCTCGTATCGCCAGCATACCCAATACTTGGTGAAATCCTTATGTTATTCCATTGCTTATTATTCATTGGAATAACTCAGATATGCAGCTTTACCTATACTTGGTGACATTCTTCTATTATTACATTGGAACATCCTCATGCATGTGTTTTACACCCGACACGGTTCCGCTTTTATTATTCTGTTGAACATCCTCATACGTGTGTTTTACACCGACTGGTTCCGCTTCTTTATCATTCTCGCTTGGAATATCCTATCTGTGTTTTTACACCGGATGCGGTTCCATCTTTATTATTCTGTTGGAACATCCTCGCTTGGTGTGTAATTTCACCGACCGTTCCGTTATTATTATTACTCGTTGAATAACTTTGTCCATGGCAATCTCCGCATGCATGGTGATTTCTTTTGTTATTCCATTCTTTATTATACCCAGGTTGGTTAAAACTTTGACTTCTATACTCCATGAAATTAGTAGAATATCCTTGATATTTGCGTTTCATCCAAAGATCTTTTCATGGAAATATTCTTCCGATCATTCTTGAATTTTACTCTACGTAAACAATGATCATGTTGACAATTTGGGCGTTAATAATTCATGGATTAAATAATTCTTGAACTTGTTTTATTGAATTACTATGTCATTGTCATCATCCTCATGTTATATTATGTTATCTTTGGCTTACGTGCATAGATGAACTTAGTATGATTATGACCGAGGATCATTCGGTATAATCATGACTTGATATAAATGATGTGACAAAAGTCCTCGATGGCACATAATGCGATGATGGATAGTTTTTGGTATGATTATGACCAGGTGATTCTAAGTATAGTCATGACCATTGATAATTTGATGAAAATCCTTGGCCGTGGTACGGGGATGATTAGATGTGGTGGTTTATTTATTAAGTGAGTCTCAAATGATAAAATTGATGAAAACCTTTTAAAACCTAAAAGATAGTAGACTTTATTCTCTACTTGACTCTTTTAATGGATTGCTTGTTCATTGCAGCTTAAACCGGTTGTCTATTGTATTTTATCGGTTTTAACATCATTTGAAGAGGCTAATGATAATTTATTCTGCATTATCTTAGTCATAATATTTCTTACTTGGCTAGTTGAGCTCACCTTTTCTTTCACCTGCTTCTCTTGAAATGAGAACATAGCTTTGGGATGAGTCGGAAACGAAGTAATGGTCCGTAGGATAGCATTAGTAGTCCTCACTATTCTCGTGAAATAGTGTGATAATAGTCATAATGAGGACTCCTTTTGAGTTTGTATAATATCTAGTAGACAAAATTTGTATTCAAACTCACGCTTTATGTCGTATTGTACACCTACGCTTAGGTTAATCGTTGTATTTGAATTTATGTACCATGTAAGTGGTGACCCAAGATGGGTGACGATATACCTAATTTTGGGGGCGCCACAGTTGGTATCGAGCCATAAGTGTGAAGAGCCCCAGCCTCTCACCGGTGACTTCTGTTGATGATGGGGAATGCAAGCCGCACTCTCCGTAGGGGACGCCTGCTCATGGTGGCAAACCGATAGGTATCAATATGAGGTCTTGACACAAGTTGGTGTCGAGTCACAGTTAGTATCGAGCTTAGGATATGATCCCCGGCCGAGATGCTAGATAAGAACTAGGAGGGAGAGATGGGGAATTCTTCGCTAGTATGACCTACCTAAATTTATTTGGTATTTAATTGGTCACGAGTATAGGGATAATATGTGATATGTTAATTAACTCTTATTTTGTGGCGGTGTTTGAAAATGGCATCCGAGAATGTGGAGAATAGCAATGGAGCACACGAGAGAGGCGTTGATTCTCCACGGATCAATAATCGAGATAATGTACAACGGATGGCGATAATCCTCCCATAAACAACAACACCGATCAATTGACTAACGACAGATGACGCTTTAAGAGGTTTTAGAATTCATGCAACATCGGTAAAGCGACTCTGCCCAAAACGTAGGTGGAAACACGGAAAACTCTCGGCGGTCACCGCTAAACAATTCAAGGAGCCGGGACCACCGGAGTTTAAGGGAGAGCCAAAACCACTTCGCTAAGCATGGATAAAGCAGATTACCAAGATATTTGATGTCTTGGGATGCTCCGAGAAGCAAAAGGTTCCTTTACGCCTTTACGTCATTCTTGTGAGAGGCGACATCGTGGGAATCGGTAAAACGTACTCAACTTCTTTGTCTCAAGATATCTTGGGAGAAGTTCCAGAGTCGTTTCAACGACAAATACTTTCCCGAAAGTATTCGCCATATGAAGGAGGTGGAGTTTATCAAGTTGGAACAAAACAATATGGCCGTGTCGCAATGATACGAGGCAAAGTTTGCGGAGTTATCACGGTTTCGTCCCACTTGGTAGATAATGAAGAGAAATGGCGCTAATGTTTTTAAGAGGTTTAAAGCCGAGATACGTCAACATCTTATTTCTCATAAACCGTGTTTTTATTCGTATGTTGTAAATAGGGCTCAATTAGTGGAGCGCGATAACGAGTCAACCCAACTAAAAGAAAGTAGCCGGCAAAATTATAATACCAGCGAGAGTAGTCATCGAAGCGGTGACAACAAGCATGGAGGGAATCAACAGGCCAGATATGGTAACCACTTCGGTGGTAATCAGGGCCAAAACAATAAGAATGGACATTTCAAGAAAATGAGATTCAACAATGATGGAAAGACGCCAAGACCAAAGACTTTTGTTGTTAAGGAATGAGAAGGACCACCTATTATATGCTTCAAATGCGGAGGAGAGGGACACATCAGTCCGAACTGCGCCATGCCGTCCAAAGCATGTTATAATTGTGGAAGAGAAGGTCACTTAGCTCAATTTTGTCGTTTATCGAAGACAAATTCAACTAGGATGGAGGCACCAAAGGCTGTCCCAGACAAACCAAAGCCGTAGTTTAAGAGAGCGTTTTTTTCTCGTGACGAGGAACCCGAATAAAATTATCACGGGTAAGTTAATCATAAGCTCTTGCGAAGTCTATATTTGTAAAGACTCAAATTTTTAAATAAAAAAAGGAATTTCCTTTATTTATTATTTTGAAATAGTAAGGGTTGATTTGATTAATGTGGATAGTTAAGGGTTAAATATGCAAATATTTCAAATTAAGCAAGTGGTTATAAAATATTCATTGTTGTTGGGGAATATTCGTTTGGTCGTGGAATATTAAATGCGGTTAGGAATATTCGTATTTACGGAAAGTGATTGGATGAAGAAAATGACAAATATAAGTTGTTTTTAAATAACGGCGCGTAGTTATTCTAATTATCTTTGTTGAATACCCGGTGGTTAAAACACACTAATACGCTTGTTGAACAAGAGTAGCACTTGGTATTGCACCAATTATTGATTCTTACGTAAGAAGGCACTACTCAATAATGGTTACGATGAATTATTGCTTCAATTATTATTGAGTTAATAATTCGCTGCGTTGATATTTTATATTCATTGTTGTTTTAATAATTGTCATTACACATCTTTCATTATCGAAGCAATAATTCATATTATCTGAATAATATTATTAGATAACATTATTGGCAATGTCTAGAAAGTTCTACATCTAAGGAGAGGTTTGGTCACCTAATTGCGGCGCCAAGAAGAAGAAATTCTTATTGAAAGCCCCTTTCCTGAACCGCACAGTTGTCAATATTGTGATTACTGTAATATTATTTGTGAATAATTAATTATTGATTTATATGATGAGGAAAATATTGATTTTATGTGGATATAGATGGAGAAAATTTTTAAAATGACAATTGTTGAAAATTAATATTTTATCTTTTTTCTGATAAAATAATTCATTTAAATATATTATTTTAATAATATATTAACGGTGATATTTTTACAACGAATGTGGGATATATGAGTATACGAGGAGGAAGAGTATTTTTGTTGCAATAAATGTTTAAAACATGTTAAACATGTCGGTGGACCCCATTTATTGACTGAAATTTGATTATAGCCTGTAAAATTGCCCGTTTGTGGATTTCGGTCAATTTCTGATTGGAATTTGGAAAAACTTTCTTCTGCAAAGTTGTAGAGAATTGAATTTCCTATAAAAACTCGCGAGATTCGAATTTTCTGATGAAAGGGCTATTTATTATGAATTATTGAAGTTCTGAAGTTCCGAAATAATTGATTTTTGGAAGTTTAAAATATTTTTAATTACAAAAACGTTTTTTTCATTTTTGAAACTCATTTAACATGTGGTTAGGAGGCTGAATTCAGATTGTTAGTGTGCGTATGAAGTTGTGGAAAATTATAATATATTATATTAAATTTTCTGCTTTGGTGTTCTAAGCAATTTCCTATAAATAGGGTGCTTAGGTTAGAATTGAAAATCACACCAGAAACTGAAGTTTTCTCTCTCTATATTATCGAGCGTATTCTTGTGAGTATTTTGAGTATACTTTGAGTATTGCTATACGGTGCAAGTCCAAGTCATAGCCTATATCCGGTGTTTCAAATAGAAATCTTGATCTTCGAGGTAAGAATATTATTTTTTCAGAATGATATTATTTCTTCAATATCATTATCTTTGAAATGTTGATCCAAGTTTTTATCAAATTTGGAACTTTTTCATGTCTGGGTTACTATTCATGGGTTACTATTCATGAGTTACTATTCACGAGTTACTATTCATGAGTTACTTATTCACGAAAGTTACTATTCACGAGTACTATTCATGAAGCGTGAAGATGTTTTTGTGGAATTTCTATCTTTTGGTGTCTGAGTTACTATTCACGATATATCGGCACTATTCACGATATCTGACACTATTCACGTGATACGGTACTATTCAATCGAAAAATAAAATTTCTTCTTTTGTCCAAAATATCTATTCGGATACTAACTCGATTGTATCCATGTTTTGATCATTCTTGAATTTTACACCACTATGATTATTTTTTTATATTTTTGGGCGTGGATAAAACCAAGTACTAATCCTTAATCCTTATTCCTTGTCATTTTGTTTCACCGGGATTCGTTTCTTTAAAATATTTTTCATCATCCTCGCCTTAAATGATGATATTATTGAATATCTTTGGCACGTAGTGCAAAGATGAATGATTTCTGAAGAATATCTTTGGCAGATGGTGCAAAGATGAACAGTGTTGAGATGAACATGACCGATTGATTAATATCTTTGGCACTGTAGTGCAAAGATGAACAGTGTTTAAATGAACATGACCAATCGATGAATATCTTTGGCTTTGTAGTGCAAAGATGAATATTTGATTCCGGATGTATATTGATTGATGTTACTGAGGATAAAATATTGATGATGGACCGTTAAATTCATAGATTATAGTAGATTTCATTCTCTACGTAACTCTTCTATGAATTATTATTTCATTATGAATATTGATCCGAAACTTGTTGTCTATTGTATTCTATCGATTTTTCCTGTTGAAGACTAACGATAATTTGTTGTATATTATCTTAGTCATAATATTCTTTATTGGGCTAGTTGAGCTCACCCTTTTCCTTGTTGTTCCATTTTTTCTTCTCGTGAGGCGAGAATGTAGCGAGTACTAGTGGGGTATGGAATGAAGGTTCTAGAGAGAGTTGTTTAGTAGTCCTCACCATTTTGTAAAATAATGAATCAATAATTATGATGGAGATTTATTTGCGTGTGGATATTGTCTGTAAGACAATATTATATTTAAACTCATTAAGATATATTGTCGTATTTCACACGACATTTGTATTATTGAAGTTGTAGTTTGCTTTTTGTACCATGTATTTGGCGACTCAGAATGGGTGTTGTGTATACCTATTTTGGGGGCGTCACATATACCGTGTTAGATACCAGTTCTACCCACTCTTTTATTTCACCTAGTTGCGTTCAACGTTTAAATTTGACTCTGGAGAAGTTAGACTTTGACTAATTGGTTGAAACTTCGGGCCTTAGTTACCGCTACTATTTTTAAATCTTGTTTGACTCAAATAAACACTTTCACGTTACCTGTCGATCTTATCTTTTTGAAAATACTTGCCTTTGATGTGATTTTAGGAATCAATTGGTTAACTACTCATCATGCTTTTCGTAAGGTTGTTAGCTTTTATATTCATAACCAACTCAAGTATATCTAATTCAAAGTAACCAAACCCTAAAGTTAATCACTGTTATATCAAGCCATAAGTAAAGAGCCCCGATCCTTTCGTTGTTAACTTCCTTGTGTGGAATGCACCGAAGCCAGACTTTCTGTAGGCGACGTCGTGAATGAAGATGGCAAGTTTATAGGTATCATTGTGAGATGCTATCTAGGTTAAGGGATAGAAGTCACAGTTGGTATCAATGTGACGTACTATCCAAGTCTTGGACGAGAGTAACAGTTTTGAATGATATTTCTATCATTAATAAATTTCTTGGCGTATTCTTAAAGACATCCTAGCCTACCCTAGAACGTAAAATCAAATTTTGTATTGACCCCAGTACAAAAACCCATTTCTTAAACCCTCAAATATTTCTTCAACTAAAATGAACAGTTTACGTGGTTTATGATGAAAGTCATAATAAAAGCATTGAACTAATGAAAATCATGGGTATATGAAGTATTAGTAAGTGTTATGATGAGTTATGTGGTTATTATGTGAAAACATGAAAGTTTCTTAGAAATCACAAAGGGTTGAAAAATCAGATTTTGGTGAAAAACGTAACATGAAATTCAATTGACCATATCTCCTATTATATTTTGAATTTTTGAGTGTGGTCAAGTCCTAGAGTTAGATCTATGAGTTACCTAACTAATCCAAGTGGAATTACTGGAAAAGGTGTTGTAGATTTTTGTGTGGACTGATTTTAGCAAAGGAGGCCAAAGCTGTAAATTTCGAAAATGCTACTACCCGAAACTTTAAGGGACTGTTTCGGCCACTTAAATTATGAGAAAAATTCTGGCCTTTTTTGGACATGAAGGTATATGGTATAAAGTACCTCCTGTCCAAAAATGAGCTCATTCTAACTTAAAATGAGCAAGTTATGACTATTTCAATATTTAGGTTTTTCCGATTTAAAACGCTATAACCGAGTTCTATAACTCCGATGACCATGAAATTTAAACTAGAAGCTCACGTTAACATGTGTAAGATCCTGCCAAGATTTGGGAATTTTGGAGTTAAACTTGAGGTAGCTAATTTCTTAAGGAATTAATTAAAAATTGATTTTTGAAAAATAGTAAATGAATTTTAAAAATTCCGAGAAAAATATATTTTCATTATGGGACTATATTATGCTAAATCCCAGAAAAGAAATATTTTTGGGACTAATTTGGTATTTTTCATGAAAATAGTTTAGTTACTGAACATATGAGTTAAATATGTTATGTGAAGTAACAAAGTTGAAAATATGATTTTATGGCTAGAGAATCCTATATAGAATATATGCATATTTTTGATGAGGATTTGATAATTGGTGATGATATTTTATGAGTATGGCATTTTGAATGATTAAATGCATTATATGGTAAAAAGCGTAAACAATTGAGATAAATTGTTTATAAATTTAAGAAGTGATTAAAATATTATTATAATATTAATGTTATTAGATTATGAGATTATTAAGTGATTGATAACATGGGGATATTCTTGAATCTGGATAAATTATATTATAAATGTTTAATATTTATCCTTTATCTCATTTGATTGATTCTTTATATCATTATCCTCACGCTTATATTATGTTGAAAGTCATCTCGTGGCACCAGAGTGCATAGATGGACTTGGTATGATTATGACTGTGGATTGTTAAGGTATAATCATAACTCAGTAATTGAATACACAATTATCTTTGGCCGTAGTGCATGGATAATTTGTGGTCGTGATACTAATGAATACACAATTATCTTTGGTCGTAGTGTATGGATAATTTGTGGTCGTGATATTAATGAATACACAATTATCTTTGGTAGTAGTGCATGGATAATTTGTGGTCGTGATATTAATGAATACACAATTATCTTTGGTAGTAGTGCATGGATAATTTGTGGTCGTGATACTAATGAATACACAATTATCTTTGGTAGTAGTGCATGGATAATTTGTGGTCGTGATACTAATGAATACACAATTATCTTTGGTAGTAGTGCATGGATAATTTGTGGTCGTGATACTAATGAATACACAATTATCTTTGGTAGTAGTGCATGGATAATTTGTGGTCGTGATACTAATGAATACACGATTATCTTTGGTAGTAGTGCATGGATAATTAAATGGTCGTGATATTAATGAATACACAATTATCTTTGGTAGTAGTGCATGGATAATTTGTGGTCGTGATATTAATGAATACACAATTATCTTTGGTAGTAGTGCATGGATAATTTGTGGTCGTGATACTAATGAATACACGATTATCTTTGGCCGTAGTGCATGGATAATTCGTGGTCGTGATACTAATCAGAATACTTGCCCTGTAGTGCAGGGATGATTCGATGATATGGATTAATTATTGAAATGAGTCTCAAAGAATGAAATATTAATTCATGGATGTGGTAAAAGTCATCTTTGGTCAGTAGTGCATTGATAGACTTGGTATGATTATGACCACGATTATTCGGTATAATCATGGCCGTAATTGAAAACACGAATATCCTTAGCCATGAGTGCATGGATAATTCATGGTTGTGATACTATTAAGTCGAGTCTCGATATATTGGATTTACAGATTATATATCTTTGGCTTGTAGTGCAAAGATGAATTGTTAATAAATATCTTTGGCTCAGTAGTGCAAAGATGAATTGTTAATGAATATCTTTGGCGGATTACGAAGATGAATTTAATATTTTTAACAATAAAAAGGTATTCAAGGTATCCTCACCTCTTTATCATACCAGTATCGCACTCTAATTTCGAGGGCTAAATTCCATAAGGAGGGAGATTGTGAGACCCAGATTTTATCAATAAAGATTTAAATTTTGTAGAAATAATTTTTTATATTATGGTGTGAATTTAAGATAATATTATAGTTGTGGGTATTATTTATAAATTTTGTAAAGTATGCAAGTGGTTATATTATATTCGATTGGTCTGGGAATATTCGGTTTAGCGGGGAATATTCGTACAACTACTCAATCATTGGTGGACCCCATAGCGTAATTATTGTTTGATTGAAAAAAACGATAAAAATATTTTATTAAAATAACGGCGGAAGTTTTACCGTTGATCTTGTTGAACTACTCTTGTAGTAAAAGTGCGATGTACGTGTGGTTGCATAGTAGCACACGGTATTGATTATTGATGCCTATGTGAGAAGTCACTCGGTTTGATTCCATTATTGTCGATTAATAATATGAATTATTATAATGATAATGACGCTTTTGTTTTATTCGTATTATTAACGTAATAAAAAGTAAAACATCTTTTATATAAAATAGAATACTTTATTAAAGTTATTCTATAAATAGAATATATTATATTTTATTATGCATAGTATTGCATAGTATTTTTGCATAGTGTTTTGCATAGTATTGCATAAAGTGTTTGCATAGTAAAATGTTTTTATATAAATAGAATATATTATATTTTATTTAAAAGATTTTTCTTAAAATATGGACCGTCGATTAAAAGTAAATCAATCTGACCGTTCATGGATTAGTTACTATGCATTCCATTTTCCTATAAATAAAGCTCATTCCTTCATTATTTTCTTACGAATTCATTGAAACTCTAGAGAGAGAAATTATAGAGAGAAGCTATAGAGAAAAATTATAGAAAGAAGAAGAGTATTCGCTACTTCACTACTTCTATATTCAGGTTCTTTTACGGTAAGGGTGTTATTCTTTCTTCTTGAGGAGAACTTCATTATTCCATTCATTATTATTACATTGGAATAACTTTGTAAAAAGTGGCATACCCTATACATAACTTCAGATACGCCAGATACCCAATACTTGGTGAAATCCTTATGTTATTCCATTGCTTATTATTCTCATTGGAATAACTCAGATATGCAGCTTTACCCTATACTTGGTGACATTCTTCTATTATTACATTTGGAACATCCTCATCATGTGTGTTTTTACAATTTGACCGGTTCCGCTTTTTATTATTCTGTTGGAACATCCTGTCACATGTGTTTTACACCGGACCGGTTCCGCCATTATCATTCTGGCTGAATATCCTATCGTGTGTTTTTACACCGGATCTGGTTCCATCTTTATTATTCTGTTGGAACATCCATTTGCGTGTAATTTCACCGACTTCGTTCCGTTATTATTATTCTCGTTGAATAACTTTGTCCATGCAAGCACCGCATGCATGGTGATTTCTTTTGTTATTCCATTCTTTATTATACCCAAATTGGTTAAAACTTTGACTTCTATACTCCATGAAATTAGTAGAATATCCTTGATATTTGCGTTTCATCCAAAGATATCTTTTCATGGAAATATTCTTCCGATCATTCTTGAATTTTACTCTACGAAACAAAGATTATCGTGTTGACAATTTGGACGTTAATAATTCATGGATTAAATAATTCTTGAACTTGTTTTATTGAATTACTATGTCATTGTCATCATCCTCATGTTATATTATGTTATCTTTGCTTACGTGCATAGATGAACTTAGTATGATTATGACCGTGGATCATTCGGTATAATCATGACTTGATATAAATGATGTGACAAAAGTCCTCGATGGGCTTCAATGTAATGCGATGATGGATAGTTTTTGGTATGATTATGACCGGGGGTGATTCGGTATAGTCATGACCATTGATAATTTGATGAAAATCCTTGACCGTGGTAGTACCAGGGATGATTAGATGTGGTGGTTTATTTATTAAAAATCGAGTCTCAAATGATAAAAATTGATGAAAACCTTTTAAAACCTAAAAGATAGTAGACTTTATTCTCTACTTGACTCTTTTAATGGATTGCTTGTTCATTGCAGCTTAAACCGTTTGTCTATTGTATTTTATCGGTTTAACATCGTTGAAGGCTAATGATAATTTATTCGCATTATCTTAGTCATAATATTTATTCTTTGGGCTAGTTGAGCTCACCTTTCTTTCACCGTTTCTCTTGAAATGAGAACATAGTCGGAGACGAGTCTGGGAACGCAAGTAATGGTCCGTAGGATAGCATTAGTAGTCCTCACTATTACGTGAAATAGTGTGATAATAGTCAGTAATGAGGACTCCTTTTGAGTTTGTATAATATCTAGTAGACAAAATTTGTATTCAAACTCACAGTTTATGTCGTATTGTACACGACAGTTAGGTTAGTAAGTTGTATTTGAATTTATGTACCATGTAAGTGGCGACCCAAGATGGGTGACGTATACCTAATTTTGGGGGCGTCACAACAACCTTCACTTTAGTCTCAATCTGGAATAAATACGATCGTTCTTCAAAATCTCCACTCCGTTGCTCGCTATGAAAATCTGTGATTAATCTTCGTTAGTTGCTTTGCATGATGCTTCATTCATTGTTTGTTGAGCAATATATATCTAACATGAAGTCTCCTCGAAATCCCATGCTATACAGAGTCCATATGATATCCCAAGTCCTCAAGTCCACCTTCCAGTAGAGTTCGAATCAAAACAGATCGCTTGAGACTTGGGACCCCTTTTGCGTGCAAAAGTACAAGCAAAATAGTTCCGCCCTACGGGAATGTCTATTGTTAACTGACTTTGGCCATTTTCCATACTTGCTCCAATTATGCTCCAAATGCCTCCTTTTCTCATCATTCGTCACACCAACCACCCTACACATGAAATAACAAGAAACAAGTAAGAATGAACATGAATGCAAAGAATTAACAACGGTTATGATTAAAATGGACATCAATTCGCGGATATAAAATCCACTTTTCAGTATAGAAGCAATACTTTAACAAAATGAGGGTATAATCAGGAATACGAGACGAAATAATATTACTTACATACTATAGAGTATGGAAGAAAATATTATTTCATACAAATATTGAACAAATTAATATCCCTTACCTTAGAAGAAGACTGAATACTAGAATAGTGAAGTAGCAGAATACTCTTCGTCTTCCTCTCTATAGCTTCTCTCTTTATAAATGCTCTTGTGAGTCTTAGTGAATTTGTGAGAATGAAAGAAGAATGAGCTTCTATTTATAGGAAAACATAGTTTCGATATTTGCACGATTAGGGGCTCGAATTATTATAGTATAGTACAGTCATCTATACCTCCATTTTTAATTTAGTCCTTCAAGTATTATCAATCTTGCACCACCTCCCCTAATAGTACATACATTTGAATCAATAGTTCCATATATGTGAACCAAAAGTAATTTGCATGTGAACTAATAGCAATTAATTGGTCATTTATCCGATTAATTGCCCGTTTGGTCAATAAAACATCCAGAAATCAATTATTATCGAAATAAATGTCGATTTCCACTAACACTAATAATCCCAACACAATGGAAATATTTTTATCAACAATTTCATATTTAATCAACACGAACTTATTCATCATTAATATTATAACTCACAATATTTTACAACCAGATCATTCCCAGGAAAGAGGGGGCTTTCCGATAGAGATTTCTCCCTATTGGTGCGCAATTAAGTGACCAAACCCCTTTCCTCGACAGAACTTTCTATACATTAGCAATAATGCAAATAATAATTTGAATAACTTTTTCATCTCAATTATTGATTTAATAATATAAATATTATGCAGATGATACTATGACAATAATTGAATCAATAATATGAGAGATATTATGCAACAATTATTGTAACAATAATTGAGTATAACTGAGTGACTTCTCACGTAAGCATCAATAATCAAAGTTATCGTATAATAATGCAGTGTTACTATGCAATCACGCCAGACATCGTACTTTTACCCACCGGTATATCAACAGTTTAACGGTAACACTTTCGCCGTTATGTTTAGAAAAAGATATTTCTGTCGTTTTCTAACTCCAACAATAATTCTGTTGTAGGGTCCACCAATGATTGTGTAGTTGTACGAATATTCCCTGTTAAAACGAATATTCCCCGACCAATCGAATATTTTATAACGACTTGCTTACTTTGCAAAATTTGTAAATATTACCCACAACTATAACATTATATCAAATCCACACCATAATATTCAAAAATATATTTCGAGAAAAATTAATCTTTATTCATAAAAGTTGGGGTCTTACAACCTCCCCTTCTTATGAAATTTTGTCCTCGAAATTAGGGTACGTACCTGGTATGTCGAAGAGGTGAGGATACATTGACTTTATTTCAGATTCTAACTCCCAGGTCATTTCCTCAATATCGTGGTTTCTCCACAAAACTTTGACTTGAGGTATAACCTTGGAGCGTAGAATATGATCATTCTTACCAAGATTTTAACAGGTACCTATTCATACGTTAAATCTTCCTCTATCTCGTTCGGTTCTAATTCAATAATGTGGTTCGGGTCTTTCATATATTTACGTAACATAGATATGTAAAAAACGTTATGAACACGAGACATACTTGGCGGTAAGGCGAGTCTATAGGCCACAGTTCCTACTCGATCGAGGATTTTGAATGGCCCAATGAATCGAGAATTGAGATTTCCTCTCTTTCCAAATATTGTAACTTCTTTCCATGGAGCAACACGTAACAACACATGATTTCCAACATTGAATTCCACGTCCTTTCGATGAAGATCAACATAACTCTTTTGTCGATCTTGTGAGATTTTTATACGTTGTCAAATCATTTGAATCTTCTTTGTAGTCATACATACCAATTCCGGTCCTAACAACGTTGCTTCACCCACCTCGTCCCAGCATACTGGAGAATGACACTTGCGTCCATACAACGCCTCGAATGGAGCCATGCCAATACTTGTTTGATAACTGTTGTTATAGGAGAATTCCACCAATGGTAAGAACTTGTCCCAACTTCCTTTGAAGTCAAGGACACAGAGTCTTAATAGATCTTCAAGAGTTTGAATAGTCCTCTCCGACTGCCTATCTATTTGAGGATGATATGCCGAACTGAATCGTAAATTCGTGCCCATAGCTTTTTGCAAACTAACCCAAAATCGTGAAGTGAATCTTGGGTCTCAATCAAAAACTATGGATACTAGCATACCATGCATTCTTACAATCTCATTTATGTATATACGAGCAACACGTTCAAGTGAATAATTTTCTCGTATAGGTAAGAAATGAGCAGATTTGGTCAATCTTTCGACAATGACCCAAATTGCATATATGCCTTAAGAACCTTGGGAAGAGCAGTAACGAAATCCATGGTAATATGCTCCCACTTCATTTCTGGAATTTCAAGTGGTTGCAATGGACCTTTTGGCACTTGATGCTCCGCCTTGACACGTTGACAAGTTAAACACCTTGAGATAAACTCCGTTATCTCCCTCTTCATATTTCTCCACCAAAATGTATGTCGAAGATCACGATACATTTTGTTACTACTAAAATGGATTGTAAACGGTGTGTTGTGCGCCTCCATCATGATTTTATACTTCAAGTCAGAGTCGTTAGGAACACAAAGTCTGGAGTTGACTCGAAGTATTCCTTCTTCATCGATTCTTGCTTCCGGAATAACACTTTCTTGCACTTTCTTCTTCATACGCATCAGCTCCAGGTCCGTGGCTTGAGCAGCTTTAACATTATCGATTAAAGTCATTTCTACTCGTATATTTGCCATCATCACATGTGTCCCTGGAGTCTTTATCTCTATCCCCATCCTTTGTAAGTCATACAAAATGGGCCTTTGCGTTGACAATATCGCACTCGTACCCGCATATGATCTTCTACTCAATGCGTCAGCTACTACGTTCGCTTTTCCAGGATGGTATTGAATGGTATGATCGTAATCTTTCAACAGCTCGAGCCAATGTCGTTGTCACATGTTGAGTTCTTTTTGGGTGAAGAAATATTTGAGGCTTTTATGATCCGTATAGATCTCCATTTTCTCCCCATACAGGTAATGCCTCCAGATTTTTAGTGTGAAAACGATAGCTGCCAACTCTAGATCATGAGTAGGATAATTCCTCTCATATTCTTTTAGTTGTCGTGAGGCATAAGCTATGACTTTTCCATGTTGCATGAGAACACATCCTAACCCTTTGCCTGAAGCATCACTGTATATGACAAATCCCTTTGAACCAGATAGTATTTTCAGAACAGGTGTTGAAATGAGTCTCCTCTTGAGTTCTTGGAAACTCTTCTCACATTCCTCGCTCCAACAGAATTTTGTATCTTTTCGAGTCAGCTGAGTTAATGGAGTAACGATTCGAAAAAACCCTTCTACGAATCTCCGATAATAACCAGCTAAGCCCAGAAAGCTACGTACTTCGCTTACTGACTTAGGTTGCTCCCAGCTTTGAATTGCTTCAATCTTCACTGGGTCAACAGATAATCCATGATTTGATATCACGTGCCCAAAGAATGCTACTTCCTAAAGCTAGAACTCACATTTCTTTAACTTGGCATATAGCTTGTTTTCACGAAGCGTTTGGAGTATCAACCTCAATTGTTGCTCATGATCTTCATGGCTTTTGGAATATACGAGGATGTCATAATTAAAGACGACCACAAAGTGATCCAAATATTCCTTGAACACTCAGTTCATCATATCCATGAAGGAAACAGGAGCATTAGTCAATCCAAAAGACATGACTAGGAATTCGTAATGCCTGTACCGAGTTCTGAAAGCAGTATTTAGAATTTCATCAGTTTTAATCTTTAACTGGTGATATTCGGAACGAAGATCGATCTTTGAAAAGAATTTGGCGCCTTACAACTGGTTAAACAGGTCATCAATGCAAGGTAATGGGTACCTATTTTTGATGGTGACATGATTTAACTCTCGATAGTCAATACAAAGTCGCATACTTCTATCTTTCTTCTTTACGACTAGAACATGAGGGCCCCAAGGAGACATACTAGGACGAATGAAACCGATCTATACCATATATCTTGGGATTGATTTATTCATGGAATGTTCATATGGCTGGAAAGGAAAATCAAGGTATCAGGATATAGAAATTTGGTGTGCATAATTGTTGGTAATCTAAGATATAAAATATTTTTACTTCATCCTATGTAGCGGCAGAATATGTGGTAATAAAACTAAGAATCTATATGAGACAGCATGATAATTTCAAAAGGATTCCTTCCTTAAATATCCTAAAGGTGAATGTAACTGCTTGCCTAAATTAATGGGATCATATGCTTTAATTTATATCTTATTAAATGCCAAATTATTATTGACGCCAACAATAATATCCTAAATTGAATCCTTTATTAAGGTGGTAGTTATTACATGGTATAATTAAAGGATTTTTTTGAATAAGTCTAACAATCTTAGTGGATTTCTTTTTGAAATATTTACTAAACTAACACTCCACTTTTTATGAGGCAATATTCTTGGAAACAATCTTAGTGGATTTCTTGTTGAACGATTTACAAAACTAAAACTCATATATGAGGCGGCAGACTTGGAATATTCTTAATGGATTATTTTAAAATATCCAACAAACACTTGATTCATGGAGTCAGTTAAGCTCTATTTTTGGAAAACATAGATTAAATATTTTGCATGCGTAGTCACTGTGCTTATTGGTTCATATGTTGCCATGCATAATAAATCTTTGTATCTAGAAGGAAAATACTTAATGAAAATATGAGGTAATACTCTGCTACACGTGTTAATGCAACGGGAATTGAAGTTCTGATTGATCACTAATTGTTTCTGTTATTTATGAAATGAATGTATTGCTAAAAAGGAAAAACAGAATATGAGGATCTTGAAAGCATAATCTAAGATATGAAATATCTTTATAAGGAGGCAGAATCTTTGGGATTTTAAGATATTAAGATTTCTTATTTCATGAGGCGGCAGAATAAAATCCTTCTTTAAATATCCCAATTAGTTAGTATAACTGATTGCATAAATTGAAGGGATTTTGGTGATATAGTATTCTCTTAATTAACGTCACTTCATGATTTATACTAACAAGATTATATCTTGCCCTTAATTAATGCCATTAAGGATTGCCTAAATCATTTCTAAACAGAATGTTTGTCTAACGGGATTAAATTGATTGGAGTGCAAAGGTAATATTTTAAGGCTATAAAATGCATGGAGATATTGGTATGCTAAAAAAAATGACACTGAAGTCTATCCTTGCACTAATATACTTATAAGATATTATTTCAAGTGCAAGCATACAAGCTGATGGGCAATTCTACTGAATATATTTTCAGCTACTTTGTGAACATCTAATTGGTGATATCTCTTCTATTCTTTATTTATTGAGATTAATCTTTGCACTAATATACTTGAAAGATATTTTATTATTTTGAGTGCAAGCATACAAGCTGCTAGGCAATTAAATTGACTATATTTTCAGCTAAGTCTCGTGAGCTTCAAATTGGTGATATCTCTCTCTTTTACTCTTTGACCAATGCATACACTAGTTGAGGCTTGAATTATTGATATAATTATTTCTTTGATCATAGTTTATTTTGTTGTCATATATTTGATTAATTCTCTATACATGTTGTAGACTAAGTTGTTAGTCTAAGGTTTCTAATTCGGGTTGGATTAGGGGTTTTGCAAGCAAGTTCAAGGAAGCATAGGTGCTTAAATGTGCATAGGTGCACGGGGAGGAAAGGTGCTAGGGAGCAAAGGTGCTCGGGCAGTATAAGTACTCAAAGGTTGTGAAATTTTTACTTCACTCTTTTTATGTGTTGGATTATAGTCAATTCCTTGTTTTTCAAAGCTAGGTCTTTGTTTACCCAACATAACTGTTAAGTTTTCTTCCCCTTGGATAAAATTAGCCAAACATGATTTTAGTGAGTCTATTTCTTTTTGTAGTTCATTCGTTGAAGGATTTTTAATATGAGAATCATCATTAAAAGCTTTTCAAAAAAAAACTCCAATTATTGATATTTGATCCTTATTAATTTTGAAACCTTAATTAAATATTTTTATATTGAATCTTTAATTAATTAATCATTTTAATTTATTCCACAATTAATTAATGATGCAATGCAATGCAAATCCTAGAGCCTTGATTGAGAAATAATTAAAGCTAGGATCTTACATTTATTTCCTAATGACTCAAGCAATTCTTTAAGCCTTCATGTCTTCAATCCTTTAATAAATCAAATCTTCAAGAATTCTTTTAATATCCTGTAAATGCTTGAGTAAACATTTTAGTACAATAGGAAAGTCATCATCAAAACCTAAGGTTGGAATATGACCAAGTCAACATTCTCCCCCTTTTTGATGATGACAATATAATAATTATGGATCCCCCTAAAACCATGCATATATTTAAAATATTCTTGACATGATAGAATAAGAACATAAAGTTAGACAAGAGATATTCAATATGAACTCATCTTGTACCTCAATCTGTTTCAACATTATTAGACAACACATATCATAAACATATCATAATTTCTCTCCCCCTTTGTCATCAATCAAAAAGAATAACATATGATTTTTCTCCCCCTTTGTCATTAATCAAAAAGAAGGGAAGGACATTGAAAAATGATGTATACCCGTAGAAAGAATCATGGTTGCTTTTAAGAACTAACAATGGTTGGCAAATATGAGTCAAAGATTCTTTTATGTTAATCCAAGTGATTAAAAGATTTAAATATTTTCTTATAAAGTAAACTAACCACATAGATTCAAGTAAGCAATCATACCTTCATATTTAGTTACCTCTACGTCAATACCTTTATCATATGATGTGAATTGATGTACCCATTTGTGTACTCTTTGATTTATATTTCTCTCACTCAAAACCTTTTGATCAACTCTTTTGTGTATTTGGTTTGATGTATATATGGCATCTATTATTTTCTTTATTTAGAGTCCCAAAAAAATAGTTAAGTTCTCTCATTAAGCGCATGTCGAACTCCTTCTGCATACACTTAGAAAATAACTCACAAAGAAACTCATTAGTAGCACCAAATATTATATTGTCTACATATATTGGCATAATGATAAAGTCTTTATTTTTATGCTTAAATAATGCAGAATTGATTTTACCTCGAGTTAATCCATTTAAGATGAGATACTTACTTAACATCTTGTAACAAGCCTATGGAACTTGTTTGAGCTTGTTTAAGTCTGTAATCATGATTTGGGTAGTTCGCATACTCAAATTTGGGAGTAATATCTTCAATAATATTCTCGTGTGGATGACTTTTGAGATACTTTGCTGCTTTCGGCATTTCAACTTTCTTTTCTAAGAATATGGTTTACTAGATAGACAATAAGACGATGTTATATTCTGTTTGTCGAATCCAGTCTATTGTTTCTTCTTGCTGACGAATTCAGTTTGCTCTTTTGGCTTACTCAATCTGTTTATTTTGAGAAGGACCTTTGGCTTTGAGATGTACCTAAAAAAATTCATCCTTTTGTTACCCATATCTTTTTGGGTCCTTTTGGGTTAGTCACATATAAATCACTTTTCTTAATCCACACACTTTTAACTTTCATATTCCTTTTATTTGATGAACAATCTAAATGTCCCTTTAAGCCACATGTTTTACAAGTAGTGAAAGGAGAGCAATAATTTAATTTTAAATGTGATCTAGATTTTAAATTTTTACATCACTCTTTTTATGTGTTGGATTATAGCCAATTCCTTGTTTTTCAAAGCTAGGTCTTTGTTTACCCAACATAACTGTTAAGTTTTCTTCCCCTTGGATAAAATTAGCCAAACATGATTTTAGTGAGTCTATTTCTTTTTGTAGTTCATTCGTTGAAGGATTTTTAATATGAGAATCATCATTAAAAGCATCAATACAAACATCTCTCATTGCTATTTCTTTGTTTAATTTTTCAACTTCTTTATTTAACTCATTTACCTTGTTGGAAAGAAATTTGTTATGATTTTCTAAAAAATCATTTTTAGCAATTAAACTATTTTCTTCTTGTGATGATGTATCTTGTTCAACTTCTTTCTTTTCATCAACTAGTATATCAACCTCATTCATTAAAGTATTTACTAAATCTTTTAAGTATACATTCTTTTCTCTTAGTTTTTCATTTTCATGTTTCAAGATATTATAATCAGAAATGGTTACCTCACTCGATTCATCACTTGATTCATTTCCAACTCCCATGAAGCATACTTGGGATATTTCTTCGTTTGCATCAAATTCCACTTCGGACTCAACATCACTCCAAGTAATAAATGTTTTATTCCTTTTGTTATCCTTGTAGCTTGGTTTGCATTTGTTCGTTATTTTGAAGCAATCCTTTTTAAAATGGCTCGGGCGTCCGCATTCAAAGCAAGTGTCTTCATTTTACTTTCCCTTGAATTTGTTTGAAGTGATTGCATTCTTTCTCTTAATCTTTCTTTGTAACAACCCTTTGAGCCTTTTTGAAAGTTTTGCAATTTCCTCATCTGAATCGTCCTCTAGCTCCTCTTTATCACCTGCAATAAGAGCTAGAACCTTCTTTCGAGGAGTATCCTCCTCATCATCATATCTCCTTAATTGATGTTCAAATTCTTCTAACTCACCAAATAAAGTTAATATATTTATAAAAGAAATATTAGGAGAATCTTGAAGAGTTATAACTTTAGAAGCAAACCTCTTGGGCATAGCCCGAAGTAACTTACGGTTGATCTCACTTTGTGGAATTGATTTATCAAGAAGCTTCATGGAATTCATTAGTACTAGGAACCTTGCTTGTGCCTCGTTGATAGTTTCATCTTTCTCAAGCTTGAACATTTCATAATCATATATAAGCATACTAAGCTTGACTTCTCTTACTTTTGATGTACCTTCATGGCTTACTTTTAAAGTATCCCAAATCTCCTTAGCCGTGTTGCATGAGGAAACTTTGTCACTTTCAGATTGCACCAATCCACTAAGGAGTGTGTTCATTGCTTTTGAATCATAAGAGACCATGTGAGTTTCAGTTGAGTCCATTTCCATTAAGGTCTTTGGAGTACCATCTTTTTTTCTTGGAATAACAGGACCATTCTCCACGACCCACCATTCCCATGGGTCTCTTTTAAGAAATATCGTCATTCGAAACTTCCAGAAGTTGTAATTTTTAGCTCCATGAAGTAGTGGAGGTCTAACAGTAGATTGACCTTCTTGAATGATGTTCCCAAGTTGTGTCATGCTAGAATCTTTCCCTACAAGTCACCTTTAAGACCAAGATAAGTAGAGCCAAGCTTTGATACCAAATGAAATTTAAGTAGGCACACTTAGAAGGGGGGGTTGAATAAGTGTGGGAACAAACGGTGTCAAACTTTTGATTCAATAAAAATTCTTTTGGATATTCAATGCAGGAAGTTGGATTCTAAATCCTTATAGATTAAAAAGTTAAGACAAGATGTTGAGTTGATGTAAGACTTTCTAAAATGCTTAATTTAGAGACTTAGCCTTTTTTCGAATGTGATTATGTGAAAACAATTTGCTAAATTAGTTTTGTAAATTTATAGATATAGAATGCAGCCTGCTGGATAGATAGTCGAATGATGAGATAATTTAGCACAATAAGCAATCACATGAACACAAGGAATTTTTACGTGGTTCAGCCCCTATCTTCTATTCTAGTGGCCTAATCCACGTCCAATACCAACTAGTATTAGAGACTCTCTTTACTATTTAACTTTGTTTACAATTAAACCCCTTTACAAGACAAGTTTCACAACCTTTGAGTACTTATACTCCCCGAGCACCTTTGCTCCCCGTGCACCTATGCACCTTTAAGCACCTATGCTTCCTTGAACTTGCTTGCAAAACCCCTAATCCAACCCGAATTAGAAACCTTAGACTAACAACTTAGTCTACCACATGTATAGAGAATTAATCAAATATATGATAACAAAATAAACTATGATCAAAGCAATAATTATATCAATAATTCAAGGCTCAGCTAGTGTATGCATTGGTCAAAGAGTAAAAGAGAGAGATATCACCAATTTGAAGCTCACGAGACTTAGCTGAAAATATAGTCAATTTAATCGCCTAGCAGCTTGTATGCTTGCACTCAAAATAATAAAATATCTTTCAAGTATATTAGTGCAAAGATTAATCTCAATAAATAAAGAATAGAAGAGATATCACCAATTAGATGTTCACGAAGTAGCTGAAAATATATTCAGTAGAATTGCCCATCATCTTGTATGCTTGCACTTGAAATAATATCTTATAAGTATATTAGTGCAAGGATAGCCTTCAGTGTCATTTTTTTTAGCATACCAATATCTCCATGCATTTTATAACCTTAATATATTACCGTTGCACTCCAATCAATTTAATCCCGTTAGACAAACATTCTGTTTAGAAATGATTTAGGCAATCCTTAATGGCATTAATTAAGGGCAAGATATAATCTTGTTAGTATAAATCATGAAGTGACGTTAATTAAGAGAATACTATATCAATAAAATCCCTTCAATTTATGCAATCAGTTATACTAACTAATTGGGATATTTAAAGAAGGATTTTATTCTGCCACCTCATGAAATAAGAAATCTTAATATCTCAAAATCCCAAAGATTCTGCCTCCTTATAAAGATATTTCATATCTTAGATTATGCCTTCAAGATCCTCATATTCTGTTTTTCCTTTTCAGCAATACATTCATTTCAAAAATAACAGAAACAATTAGTGATCAATCAGAACTTCAATTCCCGTTGCATTAACACGTGTAGCAGAGTATTACCTCATATTTTCATTAAGTATTTTCCTTCTAGATACAAAGATTTATTATGCATGGCAACATATGAACCAATAAGCACAATGACTACGCATGCAAAATATTTAATATATGATTTCCAAAAATAGAGCTTAACTGACTCCATGAATCAAGTGTTTGTTGGATATTTAAAAACAATCCATTAAGAATATTCCAAGTCTACCGCCTCATATACGAGTGTTAGTTTTGTAAATAGTTCAACAAGAAATCCACTAAGATTGTTTCCAAGAATATTGCCTCATAAAAAGTGGAGTGTTAGTTTTGTAAATATTTCAAAAAAAAATCCACTAAGATTGTTAGACTTATTCAAAAAAATCCTTTAATTATACCATGTAATAACTACCACCTTAATAAAGGATTCAATTTAGGATATTATTGTTGGCGTCAATAATAATTTGACATTTAATAAGTTATCAATTAAAGCATATGATCCCATTAATTTAGGCAAGCAGTTACATTCACCTTTTGGATATTTAAGGAAGGAATCCTTTTGAAATTATCATGATGTCTCATATAGATTCTTAGTTTTATTACCACATATTCTGCCGCTACATAGGATGAAGTAAAAATATTTTATATCTTAGATTACCAACAATTATGCACACCAAATTTCTATATCCTGATACCTTGATTTTTCTTTCCAGCCATATGAACATTCCATGAATAAATCAATCCCAAGATATATGGTATAGATTTATGTAAAGAATCAAAATCTATTTTAAATTAATTCATTTAATTATGGGAATGTTTCAAAATTAGCTTTTCAAAAAAAAATTACTCCAATTATTGATATTTGATCCTTATTAATTTTGAAACCTTAATTAAATATTTTCATATTGAATCTTTAATTAATTAATCATTTTAATTTATTCCACAATTAATTAATGATGCAATGCAATGCAAATTCTAGAGCCTTGATTGAGAAAATATTAAAGCTAGGATCTTACATTTATTTTCCAATGACTCAAGCAATTCTTTAAGCCTTCATGTCTTCAATCCCTTAATAAATCAAATCTTCAAGAATTCTTTTAATATCCTGTAAATGCACGAGTAAACATTTTAGTACAATAGGAAAGTCATCATCAAAACCTAAGGTTGGAATATGACCAAGTCAACAAGTCAATTACTTATAAAATTATATTTCTTTTTTTGCGGTGTGACCCTTTAGGTTCAATATTAAGCCGATAGTAGAATAACTAAATTAGAACTGTTCTAATATTATTTATAATAAATTAAACTCATTTAATTCAAATATAAATAAATAATATTTATTCTACATCATGAGTGACACCTTACAATAATGTATCATGATTATCCGGATAATATGAATTCAACGTTTAATCACAAAGACCTATTGAGTAAATAGTTATCGTGTAATTCAATCCTTCTACCATACAATGTCCCGATTAAACATAAGACATTAAATTACTGAAAAGTCTTATTTATTTAATTATATGCATTTCAATTCTAAAATACACAACTATGATTAATATAAATTAGAAACTCATTTTCTAATTTCGTTCCACCTTGACCAAGAATTTCTGAGTTATCATTTATCGAATCATATAAGACATTCTCTCCCTTAATTGGAAGTGGTAGATCATTTGTTGATCATTCACCTACCTCCATGTACACTTTGTTATACCCGAACATACCCTATGATATACTCTGAAGTATTAAGAATATGACATATAACTCAGAATACACAAGGTACTAGATGATCTTAAATCTAAGAATCACTTGTACAACTATCACTATAGGAACTCCTATTGTCAGGCAAGTAAAACTCTATTAGGTGTTCCTTGAGCGAGTCACGTTCAGTGAACTTATCTCATCTCCAAGGGCTTGATACAAGAGGTTAAGTAAGTATCTCATCTCGAATGGTTTCACTCGAGGTAAAATCGATTCTACATTATTTAAGCATGAAAATAAAGATACTATCAGTTTGCAAATATATGTAGACGATATAATATTTGGTGCTACTAATGAGTTTCTTTGTGAGTGGTTTTCTAAGTGTATGCAGAAGGAGTTCGACATGAGCTTAATGAGAAAACTTAACTATTTTTGTTTAGGACTCTAAATAAAGCAAACAAATGATGACATATATATACATCAAACTAAATACACAAAAAAGTTGTTCAAAAGGTTTGAATTTGAGAAATCTAAATCAAAGGCTACTCTAATGAGTACGTCAATTAAATTCACATCCGATGATAAAGGTATTGACGTAGAGGTAACTAAATATGAAGGTATGATTTCTTACTTGAATCTATGTGGTTAACTTATTTTATGAAGAAAATGTTTAAATCTTTTAATCACTTGAGTTAACAAAAAAGACTCTTAGATTCATATTTGCTAACCGTTGTTAATCCATAAAAGTAACCATGATTCTTTCTACGGATATACATCCTTCCTTTCTTTTTTGATTAATGACAAAGGGGAAGCAAAATTATATGTTATTCTTTTTGATTGATGACAAAAGGGGAGAGAAATTATGATATGATTTTTCATATGATATGTCTGATCATGTTGAAATATACTGAGGTATATGAAGTTGGAAGCTTTGGGTTCATATTGAATATATCTTGACTAACCTTATGTTTTATTCTATCATGTTAAGAATATTTTAATATATGCATGATTTTAAGGGGAACTATAATTATAATATTGTCATCATCAAAAAGGGAGAGAATGTTGGCTTGGTCATATTTCAACCTTAGATTTTGATGATGAGTTTGCTATTGTACTAAATGTTTTCTCATGCATTTATAGGATATGAAAAGAATTCTTGAAACTTTGATTTATTAAAGAATTGAAGACATGAACGCTTGAAGATTTTCTTGAGTCAATATGATATCTTGTAAGATCTTAACTTTAATTATTTCTCAATCAAGGCTCTAGAATTTGCATTGCATTGTATAAAATCTTTGGCTGATTGCATTGCATTAATTCGAAGTCATCAAGTTCTTTGATTCTCATCAACTTAATTGGGAGATATCAGTTTTTGAATTGTTTCCATAAAATCTTTGGCTGATTGTTTTGCTTCATGGACTTAATTTTAGAAGTCAGTGGCTGTCCAAGAAATTGCGTAAATCGAGGCAATATACCTTAGTGAGAGATATATTAGGGAAACATGTTAAAATTATATAAACAAGTGGATCTTAATTAAATCTTTTTAAATGGGTCTACCTTATTCTAAAGTAGATGACTCAGTAATATGTTAGCCAAGTAGGATAATGCCTTATTTGGAAAATCTGTACTTAGTTATCAAAAACTCTTTGTGAACACGGAAATTTGATATGAAAATTGGACATAAGTGTATTTGAATTTTATTTATTTATATTTTGACCCCTAATAATTAATAAAAATACAAATAGATAAAATTTAAATACATTCTTATTCAATTTTTATGTCCACCTAAAAAAACTACTTGGTTATTGATATATCTTGTAATCAATTAGTGGGTTTATCCTAGCTGACTTCATTGGTAATTGATTATGTAGTATACTCAGCCTCATCTAAATTACAGCCTCCAACGGTCCAATGATATTGATTCTAATTAACACCAGCTATATGCCTTGATATCATTACTGGGTTTCAATTGATGTTCAACGGACTAATAAAAGCATCTATTATAAATTAGGGTGATTATTAAAGACATACAATATACAAAAGAAAAATAAGAATACTCCCTAAAAAGAAATATTCTATATATTCTTATTTTAATCTTTCTTCATATATACTTTCAAAAGGTCGTTAATTTATTTCACGGTGAAAAATTGTTTAAAATTACGGTGCATTAAAAGTCCTCTGATAAATTTTCAACTCTCTTGTTTGCGCTTGAATCAATGATATCTTTATCTTTCATATTGATCATTGCATATTAGTTGAACCTTGAATTATTGATATAATTATTATTTTGATCATAGTTTATTTTGTTGTTATATTTTAATCAATTATTAAAGTTGTTGATAGGCTAAGTGGTTAGTCTAGTGTTTTCTAATCCGGGTTGGGTTAGGGTCTTACAAACAGGTTTAAAGAAGCATAGGTGCTTAGGGGTGCATAGGTGCATAAGAGAGAAAAAGTGTTCAAGTGTTTGGAACTTGATTTGTAAAAGTCTCAAATTGTAATTGAAATAAATTAATAAAAGAGAGTCTCCAATACTAATTGGTAATGGACGTAGATTACACTACTAGATTCTAGGATAGGGACAGAATCATGTAATTTTTTTTGGTGTTTGTGTGATTGTTTATTGTGACTCTTCTTCCCGATTAATTCATAATCTTCTAAATTAAACGTAAACAAATTCAAGACTTAAAGAAGTGTTTAAGTGATTAATTTTAAATACACTGATAATTCAACAAGCACAAACATTTAATTCAGCATCTTACATTCATACACTGATAATCCGACAAGCACAAATATTCAATCCGTCATCTTGTTTTCATTAAAAGAAAGTTTTAAAACTATAAAATTTGGCATTATTTGTTCCCACACTTATTCAACCCCCCTTCTAAGTGTGCATACCTAAATTTCACTTCCACTCTCTAAAAATTGTCTAGTGTAAATGTCTTTTTAAGTGTGCTAATGATACCTTAAGTATTGGTGAATATCAGTAAGAGTGCAAGAATTGTTCTGGTGAGTTTTTTTTATAAAAGTTGCACAAACACCCACATAGACATCACACAATGTTTACGAATCTTTAGAATACTCTTTCTTTAGAAGATTCATTTTGAAAAGTTCCCTCTAGAAGATTATTTTAAAATATTAATTTATTTCTTTAAAAACTATTTTAAAGTTTATTCGACTCTATTTTATATACTACACAAATTTATATTATCAAGTCACCTTTTTGATGATTTTATAATATGCGAGTTAGTGTACACTTTAAACTTTTCGTGGAACGAAATTAATACGAAACTTTTCTTTCAAATTAAACCCTTCGTGCATAGGTTCAAAGAGACTCAAAATTAAGTTGCTTTCAAGATAATGCACCCACTAAAATTTTGATGACACTAGGAGACGAAATCTTAGACGAGTTATATGGTTTAGGAGACGAAACCCAAGATTATATTTTCAACTCGACCACTAGGAGACTATACTCTAGATGTTGACTTAAAAAACATAAGAGACGACATTTTATGTTTCACGATTCAATTCAAATCTAGGAGACGACACCCTTTGACTTCTATTTCAAATTACGAAATCAAATTGACTTTATGAGACGATACCCTAGAGTTTTTCCAAACGACACAATTCATATAGGCACAAAACAAAAAGACACATTTGACGCTTCTCAAGGCAATCCATTTAAACTCTTTAAAAAAAATATTAGGACAACGGTAACCATGTTTCACGGAAGTAACACCTTACCCTCGCTTATCAAAACCTAAAAATCTGGATGAGTTAGTATATTCATTTAAATTTTTACCAATTGACTATTCTGTCTAATTGGTACACTTTAAAATAAAACTTTCAAAATCTCGTCGACCTAAGTCGTTTTTTTTTCAAAAACACCCTTAAATCCACGGTCTTTAGGACTTAAAGGGAAAAATCCCGGCGTCGTCACTAACTATAAAACAGTACTAGCTAGTTATTGTATTTGTTATTTTTAAAATTTGAACGCAATTATATTAATTTTAAGTTTTAAAATTTTATAAATTTGATTATAAAAAATTAAAATATATCTCTAATTTTATAATCGAGGTAGCATTCGTTCTGCAAAAAGTCAGTAGTTTAATTTAATCTATAAGTCGAAGATTATAAAATATTATTCATGAATGTCGAGTTGAAAACTTATATGACTGGAATATGATGAATAAGGATAGAGCTACATAAAAATAATGAGAAAGAAAATGGTCAACAAACTTAATCATGCAGATTAAGACTAAGAGTGAAATAATTTATACGTATAACATTTCGAACAAAATTTAGATAGAATTTGTGATAGACTATGAACTTGACATCACAAATAATTGGGGCAATGATGGTGACATATTGTTATTAAATACTGTAAAATATTAATTTTGTATGTTATTTTTATAATATCCCGAAAAAATAATAATATTAAATTTATATTCTTAAAACATATTGTTTGGACTTTGTCATTTATTTGGGTCAAACTAGTTATTTAATTTGTGTGAGCTAATAAAATATTAATAAGAGATGGATAAATTAATTTAGTACAATTTGGGCCTTATTATTATTTGAACCTAATTAGAAGTTTATTATAAAAAAAAAAAGGCCTCTTAGTTAATAAACAGCTCGACCTAATTTTATTTCATTATACGAATTGAGGGAAAGAGAGGAGGAAGACTTGTGCGGCTCTACGGAAGAAAAGAAATCTCATGTATGCTTTTATTATATTGGGATATTTTTGATTGCTATGTCAGGGGCTATATAGAGAGAGAAATATAATAGTAATGATCCATGTGCAATTTTTTTTTTTTGTTGGAATGAAAAGTACTAATTTATATATATAAATAGAAATGGTTCATAGAATGAAACCTAATTCATGAATATATATATATATATATATATATATATATATATATATATAAACGAATGGCCCTGTAAAAAAAAAACGTTAGCAGATTTGAAGTAGTAGTGATGGCAATGTTAGTAAATATATGTTCATAGTTGGTTAATATATATATATATATATATATATATATATATATATATATATATATATATATATATATATTTTAATATATATTTGGCCATAAAGCTTATAAATCGAATTGAAAAATTAAATTGAAATTATGTATATTAATTTAAATTAATAAATTTTACGAATATAGTTATAAAGTTTTTAATAATAAATTTAATAGTATTATGTTATTAATGATTGGATTGTAATAAAATCTTATTAAATTATTTAAAATTGAACGGAAAGAATTAAAAGAGTTATACTTAGTATATAAATTTTGGAGTATTAATAATTGATTTAAGGCGATGATTAAATGTACCTTGAATGAATTGCGAATTATTTTGGAGTTTATGAGTTGGATTATATTTAATTTGAGGTGAATATGTTTAGGTGGTGAATAACGTTTCCGTATTTGATATCGTTGGCACTTGAGGGTAAGACTTTGTGTAGTGTGTTATAAATGGGTTGGAAGTATCGGTACGGATTTCGTACTCTTTCAGCGATACTTTTGTTAAATTTGATTTATTCGTTTTGTTCCTCGTTTCAAATTCTGTTATTATTTCACATAATTGTTTATTGTGAAATTCATATATTTGTTTCATTTTGAAGTTGACACATTGGACTCGTATTTGTACTCTTTGAATTAGGATATCATGTTTAGTATTTATTTTGATAATTGTAGAAGCGGTATTTGCTTTGCCTTTCTTTTGATCACCTTGTGACTATAATTTGATTTGGTTCAACATGTATATATAGAACCCTTTTTGTTGGTATTATGTCGCATGTGTTGTGACATAGTATTTTTGTTAGAATATACCGTAGGGTATACCTGAGCTATAACCACCTGTGGGGGTACCACAGGCATGTCGTCTTGGCACGAGAGGCATGACACTTTCCGTGGCGGTGTGATTAGTCCACGGCGTCTCCGTTTTGGGCTCCGGAGGAAGTGGGCCATTTGGTGTTTTGTTGTGGGAGGCGTATGGGTTAACCCTAGTTTTCTGTTCTGCGGATTGGTGATGTTGTGCCAAACACACTATCCGATTTGCATACATTTGAATTCGCGGTCCAATGTGTGATTTGCCTGTGTGGCATTATTTTGGTTGCCTGTGTGGCATCATTTGATTTGCCTGTGTGGCATTAGTTTGACTTGCCTGTGTGGCAAGATATATTTCTGAGCTCATTCGGTATGAAATAACTCCAGCCATTTGTTTCACCCTATTATTTTATTGGATTAGTTTTGTTGGTTTCTGTTCAGTGCAAGTCATTGAGTTAGTTACTTCAGTTCGTTATTTCTTTATTCTTTTATTGGTATGTCAATTATGTTGATTCAGCTATATTCCATTCAGATCTTTGGATACTATATTTTCGTTCATATTTGCACTTGAGGCTTGTTCAATATTTTTTCTCAGTTGTTTTCGTATATCAGTTGTATATCTTTTGTATATCTGTATCCGTACTAGGCAATTGGCTCATGCTGTGTTTTTCTTCCGACAGGTTTGCAGGGGTGATTCAAGGCTAGTGTGATGAGAGTTTTGCCGTTGACCATTTAGGTTTATTCGAATTTTAAGTTTTGATTATTTTGACTCAGTTTGGAGAATTGTATTTAGTACTTCATTGATGGACATCACTATTAATATTTTGAAGTTATTAGTGCTCTGTTTACTTATTTTGAGGTTTGTTGTGCTTCACACGTGACCTCTCTTTCCTTTTCGGGAAGGGGGTGTTACAGAGATGGTATCAGAGCTAGGTTCTTTCTTGTAGAAAACCTATTTAGGTTTGACCTGTGAGTTGTGGGTAAATCACTGGGTAGACGTAGGAGTTTGATTCAATTTTGTTCTCTGTTTGTTTGGTCTTGATTTTGACTAAGTGTTTTTAGCTCTTTGAGTTTTAGTTGATTTGAGAAAGGCAAGATAATTTGTTAAGATTATTATTGTTATGCGTTTGAGCAATAATATTAGTTAAGGATTGTGATCGGATCATTATGGAGAATAATGTCATATTTTATTCAGCTAAGAAATTATTATACGATTATGATATGATTATTTGTATCAACGAGAATTTGATTTTGGAAAAATTATTTTTAGAGTTATTTTTTTTTTGTGACAATCATTATGATTGTTGAATTGAGGATTTGATTTTAATTAGGTTTTGATTTATGTTAAGCTTGTGGATAATTTGAGATTTGTGTATTGATGGGATACTATGATAAAGTGAAAATTATTAAGTATAAATGATTTCTTATAATTTGAGTTGTTGATATTCGAGGTAATTAGATTAATCATTTGGAGTTAATGATCAATTTTGTGGCTATTTTCTAGTAGGATATTGGAGTTATGTTCTATGAACTTTCTTTGTGATAGTATGAGGAGACATTGAAATTTATTTGATTAAGGTTTGCAATAAGGGATGATTGATTTATTATATGATTAGATAGTAAGTGATGAAATTCAATTAATTTTGAGAGATCTTGAATATTTATAGTTTGCTTATTCAGATAGTAGAATATTTGACTTAGAGTTGATATGATGATAAAAAGATCTTAGTAGTATATTCTTTGGTGTAATAATATTTAAGAACTAGCTAGTTCGAATTGAAGTTTGAATATTTTGAAGCTCTTGAGGATTTACGAAAAGTTTATATAATTTGTAGAGTTGTTTGGTTTATCTAATATCCTTGGAGTTTTGTATGATTTTATGTAAATTAAATAAAAATAATTTGTTAAATCATTGTCATGTATGGAACATAAACGTTTTATGAATTAAAAATAATTTTAAATATTTTGGGTATTCGAATCTGATTTGGATGAAGAGAAATTTTTGTGATTTTGAATTATGTTTCGAAGAGTACGTTTACAAGAATTAAACTCAAAGATATTAGCGACGGTTCGCACCAACGGTGGATCATGTGATCTAATTTGATGCAATGCGAAGAACCTTACCAAGGCTTGGCACGGTAGCTGACGAATCTTTTACAAATACATTGATAATTACGTGGACCGATGACTTATCCGCGTTGATCGTTACAAATGGCGGCGCTACGTCATAACCACATTTTTTTTGTAGCTTATTTGAATTCCGAGGACGGAATTATTTTAAAGGGGTGAAAAATATAATAACCCATATTTTTTTAATTAAATATTAATTAATTTTATTTTATACAATTATATTCAAATTAGAAAAGGTAAGTGATTTTTTTCTTCCTTGTTTTGTTTGGCAAGTTAAATTCTGTTAGTAGATATTAAATAACTGATTAAATTAAAATTGAGGAAGATAATTCTTTTTGTTAAAGTCTTGTGGTAAAATTATTCGGAGCGGGAGGCTACATGAGAGAAGGAAGAGACTATTCGGCAAGAGTATCATCACCTCTTTAATGTCAAGTAAATCTTTGTTACTCTTTTGATTCCGGAGACGGAATCCTTTTTAAGGGGGAGGTAATGTAATATCCTGAAAAAAATAAATATTAAATTTATATTCTTAAAACATATTGTTTGGACTTTGTCATTTATTTGGGTCAAACTAGTTATTTAATTTGTGTGGGCTAATAAATATTAATAAGAGATGGGTAAATTAATTTAGTACAATTTGGGCCTTATTATTATTTGAACCTAATTAGAAGTTTATTATAAAAAAAGGCCTCTTAGTTAATAAACAGCTCGACCTAATTTTATTTCATTATACGAATTGAGGGAAAAAGAGGAGGAAGACTTGTGCAGCTCTACGGAAGAAAAGATATCTCAGGTATGCTTTTATTGTATTGGGATAGTTTTGATTGCTATGTCAGGGGCTATATAGAGAGAGAAATATAATAGTAATTGTAAGACCCCGAAATTTTTAAATAAAAAGGAATTTCCTTTATTTATTATTTTGAAATAGTAAGGGTTGATTTGATTAATGTGGATAGTTAAGGGTTAAATATGCAAATATTTCAAAATAAGCAAGTGGTTATAAAATATTCATTGTTGTTTGGGGAATATTCGTTTGGTTGTGGAATATTCGCATCATCCGGAATATTCGTATTGACGGCGCAGCCTGACCATGTGTGGGCCCCATAACTGAAAGCGATTGGATGAAGAAAAACGACAAATATAAGTTGTTTTTTAAATAACTGCAGAAGTTGTTACCATTAATACCGTGAATACCCGGTGGTTAAAACACACTAATACGCGTTGTTGAACAAAGAGACACCAGTATTGCACCAATTATTGATTCTTACGTGAAGGCACTACTCAATAATGGTTACGTAATTACCGCTCAAGATTTTATCGAGTTAATAATTCTTTGCGTTGATATTTTATATTCTTTGTTGTTTCAATAATTGTCATTACACAAGATCTTTCATTATCGGCAATAATTCATATTATCCGAATAATATTATTAGATAACATTATTGGCAATGTCTAGAAAGTTCTGTCTAAGGAGAGGTTTGGTCACCTAATTGCGGCGCCAAGAAGAAATTCTTATTGAAAGCCCCTCTTTCCTGAACCGCCCCGTTTGTCAATATTGTGATTCTCGTAATATTATTTATGAATAATTAATTATTGATTTATATGATGAGGAAAATATTGATTTTATGTGGATATAGATGGAGAAAATTTTAAAATGACAATTGTTGAAAATTAATATTTTATCTTTTCCGATAAAATAATTCATTTAAATATATTATTTTAATAATATATTAACTGTGATATTTTTTACAACGAATGTGAGATATATGAGTATACGAGGAGGAAGAGTATTTTTGTTGCAATAAATGTTTAAAACATGTTAAACATGCCGGTGGACCCCATTTATTGATCGAAATTTGATTATAAATTGTAAAATTGCCCGCTTGTGGATTTCGGGTCAATTTCTGATTGAATTTGGAAAAACTTTCTTCTGGAAAGTTGTAGAGAATTGAAATTCCTATAAAAACTCATGAGATTCGAATTTTCTGATGAAAGGGCTATTTATTATGAATTATTGAAGTTCTGAAGCTCAGAAATAATTAATTTTTGTAAGTTTTAATTATTTATTTTATGAAAAACGTTTTTTATCATTTCTTTCTAGAAGGTGGCATGTGGGAAATGCTAGGATCTGAATTCTAAGGTTGGCGTATGAATTTGATATATATATATATATATATATATATATATTAATTTATTAAATTTTCTACTTTTGGTGTTCTAAGCAATTTCCTATAAATAGGTGCTTAGGTTAGAATTGAAAATCACACCAGAAACTGAAGTTTTCTCTCTCTATATTATCGAGCGTATTCTTGTGAGTATTTTGAGTATACTTTGAGTATTGCTATACTGTGCAAGTCCAAGTCATAGCTTTATATCCTGTTTTTAATTTAGAAAGACCGATCTTCGAGGTAAGGGGATATTATTTTTTTGTAATGATATTATTTCTTCAATATCATTATGTTGAAAATGTTGATCTGAAGTTTTTATCAAATTTGGAACTTTTTCATGCTCGGGTTACTATTCATGGGTTACTATTCATGAGTTACTATTCACGAGTTACTATTCATGCTGAGTTACTATTCACGAGTTACTATTCACGAGTACTATTCATGAAAGCGTGAAGATGTTTTTGTGGAATTTCTATCTTTTGGTGTCTGAGTTACTATTCACGATACTTCGGACTATTCACGATATCTGACTATTCAATCAAAAATAAAATTTCTTCTTTTTGTCCAAAATATCTATTCGGATACTAACTCGATTGTATCCATGTTTTGATCATTCTTGAATTTTACACCACTATGATTATTTTTGAGGTATTTTTGGGCGTGATAAAACCAAGTACGAATCCTTAATCCTTAATCCTTGTCATTTTGTTTCACCGGATTCGCTTTTTTAAAAATATTTTTCATCATCCTCGCCTTTAAATGATGATATTATTGAATATCTTTGGCTCAGTAGTGCAAAGATGAATGATTTCTGAAGAATATCTTTGGCCAGTAGTGCAAAGATGAGCAGTGTTGTCAGATGAACACGACCGATTGATTAATATCTTTGGCTCAGAGTGCAAAGATGAACAGTGTTTAAATGAATATGACCAATCGATGAATATCTTTGGCTCAGAAGTGCAAAGATGAATATTTGATTCCGTATGTATATTGATTGATGTTACAGGATAAAATATTGATGATGGACCTATTAAATTCATAGATTATAGTAGATTTCATTCTCTACGTAACTCTTCTATGAATTATTATTTCAACATGAATATTGATATGAAACTTGTTGTTTATTATATTCTATCGATTTTTCCTCGTTGAAGATTAACGATAATTTGTTGTATATTATCTTAGTCATAATATTCTTTACCGGGCTAGTTGAGCTCACCCTTTTCCTTATTGTTCCATTTTTTTTCTCGTGAGGCGAGAATGTAGCGAGTAGTACTAGTCGGGGTATGGAATGAAGGTTCTAGAGAGAGTTGTTTAGTAGTCCTCACCATTTTTGTAAAATAATGAATCAATAATTATGATGGGGATTTATTTGCATGTGATATATTGTCTAGAAGACAATATTATATTTAAACTCATTAATATATATTGTCGTATTTCACACACATTTGTATTTTGAAGTTGTAGTTTGCTTTTTGTACCATGTATTTGGCGACTCGTAAATGGGTGTTGTGTATACCTATTTTGGGGGCGTCACAATTGGTATCGAGCTTAGGATATGATCTCTGGCGAGATCGGGGAATAGAACTAGGAGGGAGAGACGAGTAAATCCTTCGCTAGTGTGTCCTACCTAAAGCTTATTTGTTAGTTGGTCAAGATATAGGGATATTATGTGATATATTGATTTCTTTAATTAACCCTTATTTTATGATGATTTTGAGAATGTCGATTGAGAATATTAACATGGAGTAAATGAGACCGTGGAGATGCCTGTATTTACCAACGAGGAGAACGTGTAAACAGTCGGCAATGTTCTTCCCATGAACAACACCAATCGAAAGCGAGATGATGAACGAGGGGATGTTTAGAAGATTTTTGCAGCTCATGCAAAATCGCATTTAGGAGACTCGTGTTCAAAATACAGGAGGAAATGATAGCAATTCACGGGTGGTCACACAACCAAGCAGCTTCAAAGAGTTAGGACCACCGTGCTCTCGGGAAAGCCGGATCCGATTAAGTGAGACGTGGGTCAAACAAATTACCAAGATATTCGATGTCTTGGGATGCACGGAGAACAGAAGTTCCATTCGCCGCTTTTATGTTCCGTGGCGAGGCAGACATCGGTGGGAATCAGTGAAGCGTGCCCATCCAAATTGCACTCGGCGTATGTCATGGAGAGCGTTTGAAAATAGTTCAATGACAAGTACTTCCCGAAAGTATTCGTCATATGAAGGAAGTGGAGTTTATTAGACTAGAAGCGAATAACATGACGGTGTCCCAAAGATGAGGCGAAGTTCGGAGTTATCCGTGTTTGCACCTCATTTGGTGGAGAATGAGGAACGTGTGACGCAGATGTTTCGAGAGGTTTGAAACCCGACATATGTCGATATCTCATTTCTCATAAATTTTCTCTCTATTCGGATGTTGTCAATGTGGCTCGATTGTTAGAGTGAGATAACGAGTATGTTCAACCGAGGGACCATAACCAGATCATATCAAGAAGATAGCGATCCATCGAATAACGATAACAAAGGAGAAAGAAGAATACGATAAAAGGCGGTAACCACTCTGGTGGTAATCGTGGCCATGAAAATAGAAGAAGCGAGTCGGGAGGAGATTTTAAAAGAGGAGATTCAACAACGACCATGTGAAGACGTCGGCGCCAAAGATAGCAACTAGTTTTAAGGGAGGAGAACGACCACCCATCATATGCTACAAATGCGGAAAAGAGGGACATATCGGTCAAACCGCCACAATAACAGTTCAAGGTATGCTATAATTGTGGAAAGGAAGGACATATCGCTCGAGATTGTGCAATGAGCGAAACCTAGTTCAATGGGGACGGTGACTCAAAAGATCGTCCCGAGAAAAGTCAAAGTCAACGATTCTCGGAAGAGCGTTTGTCGTGACCGGTCAAAAATGCGAGGAACCCGAACGGTTAGCATCGTTAGTTAATTATAAATTCTTGCGAAGTTTATACCTTACTAGATACCTGCTCTACCCATTCTTTTATCTCTCTCTTGCTTGCGTTCAACGTTTGAACTTGACTACGGAGAAATTAAACTTTGACCTATCTCGTGGAGACTCCATTAGAGAAAATTTCATTACATCCGTTATTTAAAAATCTTGCTTGATTCAAGTTGGCACTATCACATTACCGTTAACCTTATTTCTATAGAGATATTTGCTTTTGATGTGATTTTAAGGTTAACTACTCATCATGCCAAAATTAATTACTTTCGTAAGGTCATTAGTTTTCACATTCCTAAGCAACCTCGTTATTCAATTTAAGCAATCAAACCATTGTAATCAAACATTTTCATATCAAGCCATGAAGTCATTCGTTTATTACGGATGTCAAGTTTTCTTAGTCCATGTTATGGATTTGAATAAAGACACGCCGATTTGAATAATATTCTTGTTGTTATTGATTTTTCCCGACGTATTTTTCTCAAGAATTTCTCGCTTACTCCCAAAGCTTCGATATTAAATTTTGTATCGACTTTGAACCCTAAGTGACAAAACTCATTTCTAAAATCTCATATCGAATGGCTCCTATTGAACTTCGTGAGTTAAAAATTCAACTATAAATTTGGTACCGAGCCTTTATCTTGTGACTTCCTTTGTGGAATTCACCGGCCGCACTCTCTGTAGGGGCGCCATATTCGCATTTATAGTAAATCGATAGGTGTCATTGTGACGTCTATCCAAGATTGGGATATGAGTCACGCTTGAGAGCAACCTAAGTCGCTTATCGAAAGACGTAGCTTTCAGGCTTAGTTGGTTATTATCGAGATTCGTTGAAGGATATTCTCGAATCGCTATTCCATTAACGCAAATGACTCAGAGAGATACAAAATTCGAATGGAGCAAGGAATGTGGGAAGAGCTTCAAGAACTCAAGAGGAGACTCATTTCAAACACATGTTCGATCATGCCATCCCGAAAAGCGAACGTGGTAGGCGATGCGGTGAGTAGAAGATTATATGTGGGAACGAGTGCGATGATGTCAAGTATACGACAGAGCCAACTTTAATAGAAAAGTTAAGGTTGCTCGAGCCACCAATCCGGAGTTGATGCGTATGAAGAAGAAAGTACAAGAAGGAGCTATTCCTAAGCGAGAATTGATACTTGAGTCCACTCTGAGACTTTGTGTTCCTAACGACTCGATTTGAAGTACAAGATTATGATGGAGGCACACACACGCCATTTGCAATCCATCTCGAAGTACTAAAATGTATCGTGATCTTCGACATACATTTTGGTGAAACAATATGAAGAGAGAGATTGCAAAGTTTATCTCGATGTGTTTAACTTGCCAACGTGTAAAGGCGGAGCATCTTGTACCTAAGGGTCCGCTGCAACCACTTGAGATTCCTGGAATGGAAGTGGGAACACATTACTATGGATTTCGTTCTTGGGTCTTCCCGCGGTTTCTCAAGGCATCAATGCTATTTGGGTTATTGTTGATAGATTAACCAAGTCTGCTCATTTCTTACCGATACGAGAGACTTATTCCCTTGAACGCCTTTCTCAGATGTAACGTAAATGAGATTGTGAGATCGCATGGCATGCCAAGATATCATAGTTTTAGATCGTGACCCAAGATTCACTTCATGATTTTGGGTTAGAAAGCTATGGGCACGCAATTTACGATTCGATTTGTATACCATCCTCAAACGGATGGGCAATCGAAAGGACTACTCAAACTCTTGAAGATATATTAAAACTCAGGTCCTAGATTTCAAAGGAAGTTGGGATAAGTACTTGCCATCAGTGGAATCCTCATACAACAATAGTTATTAAACAAATATAGGCATGGTTCCATTCAAGCATTATATGGACGAAAATGTCGTTCTCCAATATGTTGGGATGAGGTGGGTGAAGCAACATTGTTGGGACCCGAGTTAGTACGTATGACTAATGATTCGACAACGATACAAACTGGCACAAGATCGACAAAAGAGTTATGCGAATCTTCATCGAAAGGACGTGGAATTTAGTGTGGGGATCATGTATTGTTGCGAAGTTGCTCCATGGAAGGGAGTTACAAGATTTGGGAAGAGAGGAAAGCTCAATCCACGATTTATCGGTCCATTTCAAATTCTTGACCGAGTAGGAAATGTAGCCTATAGACTTGCGTTACCTCCGAGTATGTCTCGTGTTCATAATGTGTTTCACATATCTGTACTTCGTAAATATATGAAAGACCCGAACCACGTTATTGAGTTAGAACCGGACGAGATAGCCGAAGGCTTAACGTGTGAGGAGGTACCTGTCAAGATCTTGGATAGGAAGGAGCATGTCCTACGCGCAAAGGTTATACCACAAGTTAAAGTTTTGTGGAGGAATCATGCTATAGAGGAAATGACCTGGGAATTGGAAATGAAAATGAAAGCGAGGTATCCTCACCTTTTTGAAACACCAGTGTACGTCACGCCAATTTTAGAGGACGAAAATTTCATAAGGAGGGAGGTTGTAAGACCCCAAAATTTTTAAATAAAAGGAATTTCCTTTATTTATTATTTTGAAATAGTAAGGGTTGATTTGATTAATGTGGATAGTTAAGGGTTAAATATGCAAATATTTCAAAATAAGCAAGTGGTTATAAAATATTCATTGTTGTTTGGGAATATTCGTTTGGTCGTGGAATATTAAATGCGATTAGAAATATTCGTATTTACTGACAAGTAAAATGCATGTGTGGGCCCCATAACTGAAAGCGATTGGATGAAGAAAACGACAAATATAAGTTGTTTTTAAATAATCTGGCAGTAGTTGTTACCATTAATATTTGTTGGAATACCCGGTGGTTAAAACACACTAATACGCGTTGTTGAACAAGAAGACACCAGTATTGCACCAATTATTGATTCTTACGTGAAGAAGGCACTACTCAATAATGGTTACGTGATAATTCTTTATTCGATATTTTATTGAGTTAATAATTGTCATGCGTTGATATTTTATATTCATTGTTGTTTCAATAATTGTCATTACACGATTATCTTTCATTATCGAAGCAATAATTCATATTATCTCGAATAATATTATTAGATAACATTATTGGCAATGTCTAGAAAGTTCTGCCTAAGGAGAGGTTTGGTCACCTAATTGCGGCGCCATGAAGAAATTCTTATTGGAAAGCCCCCTCTTTCCTGAAACCGCACTGGTTGTCAATATTGTGATTACGTAATATTATTTATGAATAATTAATTATTGATTTATATGATGAGGAAAATATTGATTTTATGTGGATATAGATGGAGAAAATTTTTAAATGACAATTGTTGAAAATTAATATTTTATCTTTTTCTCGATAAAATAATTCATTTAAATATATTATTTTAATAATATATTAACGGTGATATTTTTACAACGAATGTGGGATATATGAGTATACGAGGAGGAAGAGTATTTTTGTTGCAATAAATGTTTAAAACATGTTAAACATGTCGGTGGACCCCATTTATTGACCGAAATTTGATTATAGCCTGTAAAATTGCCCGTTTGTGGATTTCGGTCAATTTCTGATTGGAATTTGGAAAAACTTTCTTCTGGAAAGTTGTAGAGAATTGAAATTCCTATAAAAACTCGCGAGATTCGAATTTTCTGATGAAAGGGCTATTTATTATGAATTATTGAAGTTCTGAAGCTCCGAAATAATTAATTTTTGTAAGTTTTAATTATTTATTTTATGAAAAACGTTTTTTTATCATTTCTTTCTAGAAGGTGGCATGTGGGAAATGCTAGGATCTGAATTCTAAGGTTGGCGATGAATTTGATATATATATATATATATATATATATATATAATTTATTAAATTTTCTCTTTTTAGTGTTCTAAGCAATTTCCTATAAATAGGTGCTTAGGTTAGAATTGAAAATCACACCGTAAATCAAGTTTTCTCTCTATATTATCGGCGTATTCTTGTGAGTATTTTGAGTATACTTTGAGTATTGCTATACGGTTGCAAGTCCAAGTCATAGCCTATATCCTGTTGTTTTCAAATTAGAATCTTGATCTTTCGAGGTAAGGGATATTATTTTTTTGTAATGATATTATTTCTTCAATATCATTATCTTTGAAATGTTGATCTGAAGTTTTTATCAAATTTGGAACTTTTTCATGCTCGGGGTTACTATTCATGGGTTACTATTCATGAGTTACTATTCACGAGTTACTATTCATGAGTTACTTATTCACGAGTTACTTCATTCACGAGTACTATTCATGAAGCGTGAAGATGTTTTTGTGGAATTTCTATCTTTTGGTGTTTGAGTTACTATTCACGATACTAAGCCTTTATTCACGATATCTGACACTATTCACCTAAAAATAAATTTCTTCTTTTTGTCCAAAATATCTATTCTGGATACTAACTCTGATTGTATCCATGTTTTGATCATTCTTGAATTTTACACCACTATGATTATTTTTGAGGTATTTTTGGGCGTGGATAAAACCAAGTACGAATCCTTAATCCTTAATCCTTGTCATTTTGTTTCACCGGATTCGCTTTCTTTAAAAATATTTTCATCATCCTCGATCTTAAATGATGATATTATTGAATATCTTTGGCCTCTAGTGCAAAGATGAATGATTTCTGAAGAATATCTTTGGCCTGTAGTGCAAAGATGAATAGGTGTTGAGATGAACATGACCGATTGATTAATATCTTTGGCCTGTAGTGCAAAGATGAACATGTGTTTAAATGAATATGACCAACTGATGAATATCTTTGGCCTGTAGTGCAAAGATGAATATTTGATTCCAGATGTATATTGATTGATGTTACATGGATAAAATATTGATGATGGACTGTTAAATTCATAGATTATAGTAGATTTCATTCTCTACGTAACTCTTCTATGAATTATTATTTCCGCTGCGAATATTGATCTGAAACTTGTTGTTTATTGTATTCTATCGATTTTTCCTCGTTGAAGACTAACGATAATTTGTTGTATATTATCTTAGTCATAATATTCTTTATCGGGCTAGTTGAGCTCACCCTTTTCCTTGTTGTTCCATTTTTTCTTCTCGGGAGGCGAGAATGTAGCGAGTACTAGTCTGGGGTATGGAATGAAGGTTCTAGAGAGAGTTGTTTAGTAGTCCTCACCATTTTGTAAAATAATGAATCAATAATTATGATGGGGATTTATTTGCATGTGGATATTGTCTAGAAGACAATATTATATTTAAACTCATTAAGATATATTGTCGTATTTCACACGACATTTGTATTATTGAAGTTGTAGTTTGCTTTTTGTACCATGTATTTGGCACTCGTAATGGGTGTTGTATATACCTATTTTGGGGGCGTCACAAGAATGATCCATGTGCAACTTTTTTTTTTTGGAATGAAAAGTACTAATTTATATATATAAATAGAAATGGTTCATAGAATGAAACCTAATTCATGAATATATATATATATATATATATATATATATATATATATATATATATATATATATATATATATATATATATACGAATTTAAAAAAAAAACGTTAACATTTGAAGTAGCATGATGGCAATGTTAGTAAATATATGTTCATAGTTGGTTAATATATATATATATATATATATATATAATATTTTAATATATATTTGGCCATAAAGCTTATAAATCGAATTGAAAAATTAAATTGGAATTATGTATATTAATTTAAATTAATAAATTTTACAAACATAGTTATAAAAGTTTTTAATAATAAATTTAATAGTATTATGTTATTAATGATTGGATTGTAATAAAATCTTATTAAATTATTTAAATTGAACGGAAAGAATTAAAAGAGTTATACTTAGTATATAAATTTTGGAGTATTAATAATTGATTTAAGGCGATGATTAAATGTACCTTGAATGAATTGCGAATTATTTTGGAGTTTATGAGTTGGATTATATTTAATTTGAGGCGAATATGTTTAGGTGGTGAATAACGTTTCGTATTTGATATCGTTGGCACTTGAGGGTAAGACTTTGTGTAGTGTGCTATAAATGGGTTGGAAGTATCAGGTACGGATTTCGTACTCTTTCAGCGATACTTTTGTTAAATTTGATTTATTCGTTTTGTTCCTCGTTTCAAATTTTTTTATTATTTCACATAATTGTTTATTGTGAAATTCATATATTTGTTTCATTTTGGAGTTGACACATTGGACTCGTATTTGTACTCTTTGAATTAGGATATCATGTTTAGTATTTATTTTGATAATTGTAGAGCGGTACATGTTGCTACCTTCTTTTTGATCACCTTGTGACTATAATTTGATTTGGTTCAACATGTACATATAGAACCCTTTTGTTCGTATTATGTCGCATGTGTTGTGACATAGTATTTTTATTAGAATATACCGTAGGGTATACCTGAGCTATAACCACCTGTGGGGGTGCCACAGGCATGTCGTCTTGGCACGAGAGGCATGACACTTTCCTTGGCGGTGTGATTAGTCCACGACGTCTCCGTTTTGGGCTCCGGAGGAAGTGGGCCATTTGGTGTTTTGTTGTGGGAGGCGTATGGGTTAACCCTAGTTTTTTGTTTTGCGGATTGGTGATGTTGTGCCAAACACACTATCTGATTTGTATACATTTGGATTCGCGGTCCAATGTGTGATTTGCCTGTGTGGCATTATTTTGGTTGCCTGTGTGGCATCATTTGATTTTCCTGTGTGGCATTAGTTTGACTTGCTTGTGTGGTATCATTATATTTGCCTGTGTGGCAAGATATATTTGTGAGCTCATTCGGTATGAAATAACTCCAGTCATTTGTTTCAACCTATTATTTTATTGGATTAGTTTTGTTGGTTTCGGTTCAGTTCAAGTCATTGAGTTAGTTACTTCAGTTCATTATTTCTTTATTCTTTTATTGGTTCGTCAATTATGTTGATTCAGCTATATTCCATTCAGATATTTGGATATTATATTTTCGTTCGTATTTGCACTTGAGGCTTATTTAGTATTTTGTCTCAGTTGTTTTCGTATATCAGTTGTATATCTTTTGTATATCTCAGATCCGTCTTTGGCAATTGGCTCATCTTTGTGTTTTTCTTCCTAAGCGAGTTTGCGAGGGTGATTGTAAGCTAGTGTGATGAGAGTTTTGCCACCGTTGACCATTTAGGTTTATTCAATTTTAAGTTTTGATTATTTTGACTCAGTTTGGAGAATTGTATTTAGTACTTCATTGATGGATATCACTATTAATATTTTGAAGTTATTAGTGCTCTGTTTACTTATTTTGAGGTTTGTTGTGCTTCACACGTGACCTCTCTTTCCTTTTCGGGAAGGGGGTGTTACAATTTTTATATTGTTTATTCTCCTTTTTTTGTAGATAAAATAAAATCTCATTGAATTTATCATTTGTAACACATGTACACTGAAATCGAAATGTAGGGCGTCAACTCAACTACAACACACCCTTAATGGATTTAGATAAAATAGATCCGGTTATCATGAAGTTATTTTTTTGGTAAGTTGGTTAATTGGCCAATGAAATACTGATACACATACAACTTCGCATGCGTGTCAGTATTCTATTGGTCAATTGACCAAGTTACCCTAAAATAAACTTCATACTAATCACCTCCAGATAAAATCACCTCAACAAAATACAATTCTTACCCACAACAAACAAAATTTAATGCCACGTTGAAACACCAGATTAGTCTGTTAAGGACTCGAACCTGAGATAAAGCGACATCTTTATAATGTGCCGGTAATAAAAATTTAAGTGTCTCTTTTTCTGTATGTAGCAGCAGAATGAATTGGTAAAACATAGAGAAATGATATTTTTATATATATTTTTGATATTTTTATATATTATTCTCTCATATAAACACACAGAAAATCTTACGTTTATATGAGAATAAATCATGTGAAAATATTAAAAACATATGAAAATAATGTTCCTCATAATCGATGTTTGTGTATAAAGCAAACCACGGGTCTTTTCCAGCAAGATAACTATGGCCTCGGTAACTTATTAAAAAAGTTTATTCATTGTAAAGGGAATAATAGTCATACACGGCTGTGTATGTTTTATTCTGCCAAAATTATGTTGTTTTGACATATTTGCTTTGGATTTCTGATTTGGGAGGGAAAAAAATATTTTTTTTTAAAAAATAAATCGGTCAAAACGACGTAATTTTGGTAGACCGTACATAAATAAAACATACACAATTGTGTATGACCATATTGCCCATTTTAATAACTCATCTCAATTTTAACTTTAAAAATGTTTCAAATTAATCTTCAAAAATCAGTATTAATAAAAAGAGAAAAAGTATTTAACAGTAGAATGCAATTACTAAATATCTTTCCACTTTTTTCCTTCTCTTTTATTTTTATTTTTGCAACTAATGAATTGTAAAACGAATTTGTCACTTTTCTTAATTTTTGCTTCTTTGTCTCGTATATTTGTACACATATGGAATAATATGTGATATAGTGATATAGTTAGTATGCTCATTGGGCCACTCACATTTCATATGCTGGGTGTTGGGCCATGATTATCCCAATTTACGAATAGTGTGGATTTGGATCGATGGAGTTTTATCAATAAAGATTTAAATTTTGTCAAAATAATTTTTATTATGGTGGAATTGTTTATTACTTTTATATATGGTATTTATAGTGTAGGGACCCTAGAGTTATTTTATTGAAATAACGACGGAAGAGTATTTTAAGTAATTTAGGATTTCTAATTATGTCTGCGGTTTTCATTATTTTCTTACGAATTCAATGAAACTCTAGAGAGAGAAATTATAGAGAGAGCTATAGAGAGAAAATCTATAGAGAGAAAGAAGAAGAGAGTGTAAGGATGAGGTGTGTGGATTGGATCTACTTCCTTATATTTAGGAGATCTTTATTTGATTCTATGTAGGAGTCGAATTTAATGAGGAACTCCAATGTAAAACCCTTAGTCAACTTTTTGAATAAAGATGAATTTTCTATAAATATTATTTTTGTAGGAGTTGAATTTAATATTATGGAGTGAAATTGATATAATGTTATAGTTGTGGGTAATATTTATAAATTTTGCAAAATACTGAAGTTGTTATATAATATTCGATTGGTAAAATATTCATTTTAACGGGGAATATTCGTATTCTTCCGATCATTCTTGAATTTTACTCTACAATCGTTATCATGGACCCCACAACTATTTTAAAAGTCCTCGTTGGCCGGGTTTGAGAAAAGCGACAAAAATACTTTATGAAAATAACGACGGAAGTTTTATCGTTAACTCGTGTGAAACACTCTTAGCAACTCTCGGTTAAAAATTTTTTGGGGCGTCACATTTAGGAGATCTTATTTGATTCTATGTGAGAATATAATGCGTGGTTGCATAGTAGCATAATACACAGATTATTAATTATTGATGCTTACGTGATAAGTCACTCGGTTTTTTGTTGGTATTATTAATGTAATAATATAGAAAATCTTTTATATAAAACATAATACTTTTATAAAGTTATTCTATAAATAGAATATATTATATTCTATTATTCATAGTGTTGCATAGTGGTCTCCGTATAGTATTTTGCATAGTAAAATCTTTTTATATAAAATAGAATACTTTTATAAAGTTATCTGTTTTATTAGACAATAATTAGAATATATTATATTTTATTATGCATAGTGTTTGCATAGTGCTTGCATAGTATTTGTATAGTAAAATCTTTTATAAAGTTATTCATTTTATTAGATTATAAATAGAATATATTATATTTTATTTAAAAGATTTTTCTTTAAATATGGACCGTCAGATTAAAGTAAATCAATCTGGACCGTTCATGAGTTAGTTACTATGCAGTCCATTTTTCTATAAATAGAAGCTCATTCCTTCATTATTTCTTACGAATTCACTGAAACTCTAGAGAGATAAACTATTGAGAGAAAGAAGAAAAGTATTCTACTACTTCACTACTCATATATCCATTACTCTTCTTCTTAAGGCAGGGAGTATTATTTCTTTTGTATTCATGAAGAGAACTTCTGTTATTCCATTCTTTGTCATTATGTTGAATAACTTTGCTCTATCTGCAATACCGCATGCATGGTGATTTCTGTTATTATTCCGTTCTTTATTATTCTGTTGGAACATCCTGTTTATGCTTTACGCATGACCTGGTTCCATTCTTTATTATTCTGTTGGAACATCCTATCTATGCTTTACGCCGGACCTGGTTCCATTATTTATTATTCTGTCTGAATATCCTGTCTGTGCGTTTTATGCCGGACCTGGTTCCATTCTTTATTATTCTGTTGGAATATCCTGTCTGTGCGTTTTACGTCGGACCTGGTTCCGTTATTTATTATTCTATTGGAATAACCTGCCTGTGAGGTCTATCGCATGCATGGTGATTTCTTTTGTTATTCCATTCTTTATTTCACTCAGTTGGTTAAAACTTTGATTTCTATACTCCATGAAATTAGTGGAATATCCTTGATATTTGCGCTTCATCCAGTATCTTTTCATGGAAATATTCTTCTGAGCATTTTTGAATTTTACTCTACAAAGCAGTATCATGTTGACAATTTGGACGTTATTGGTTCTTGGACAAATTAATTCTTGAACTTGTTTTATTGAATTCTTATATCATTGTCATCATCCTCATATTTATATTTTTTGAAAGTCATCTCAGTGGCAGTGTAGTGCATAGATGGACTTGGTATGATTATGACTAGAGGATTATTCTGTAATCATGGTAGTAATGTTACAAATGATGTGGTAAAAGTCCTCATTGGCCTGTAGTGCATTGATGGATAGTTGTTGGCATGATCATGATCATTAATGAATACACAAATATTCTTGGCCCGTGGTGCATGGATAATTGTGGTCGTGATACTAAAGAATATCCTCGGCCAGAGTGCGGGGGTGATTCGATGATGTGGATTATTTATTAAGTCGAGTCCCAACGATAAAAGTGATGAAAAACCTTTTAAATCATAAAAGATAGTAGATTTTATTCTCTACTTGACTCTTTTAATGGATTGCTTGTTCATTGCAGCTAAACTTGATGTTTGTTATATTGTATCGGTTTAACAATTTGTTTAAGGCTAATGATAATTTATTCTTCATTATCTTAGTCATAATATTTCTTCTTGGGCTAGTTGAGCTCACCCTTTCTTTCACCGTTTTCTCTTGAGAAATGAGAATATAGTTGGGACGAAGTCGGGGAACAAAGTGATGGTCCTAGATGGTGCATTAGTAGTCCTCCCTATTCTCGTGAAATAGTGTGATAATAATTGTAATGAGGACTCCTTTTGAGTTTGTATACTCTCTATAGTTGACAATATTTGTATTCAAACTCACAGCTTTATGTTTTGTCGTATTGTACACCACAACAGATTATTAAGTTGTATTTGAATTACATACTGATGTATCCGGCGACTCAAGATGGGTGATGTATACCTAATTTTGGGGCGTCACAGTTTGGTATCAAAGCTTAGGGATATGATCCTGGCTAAGATGTGAGACTAGAACTAGGAGGGGAGAGACGGGGAATTCCTTCGCTAGTATGACCTACCTAAGTTTATTTGGTATTTAATTGGTTGGTCAAAGTATAGGGATAATATGTTATATGTTAATTACCCTTTGTTTTGTGGCAGTATCTGAAAATGACATCCGAGAATGTTGAGAATAGCAATGGAGCACAAGAGACCGTTGAGTCTCCATATATTAATAATCAGGATAATGTGCATTAGGAAGGCGACAATCCTCATGCAAACAACAACACAGACCAAATGATGAATGATGGATTGTTCAGAGGCTTTATGCAATTCATGCAACATCAGGCTTTATGCAATTCATGCAACATGTAGGTGGAAACACTGGAAACTCTCGGACGGTCACCACTAAACTGTTCAAGGAGCTGGGACCACTGGAGTTTATTGGAGAGCCAAAACCACTTAAGGCGGAAGCATGGATAAAACAGATCACCAAGATATTTGATGTCTTGGGATGCTCCGAGGAGCAAAAGGTTCCTTCGCCACCTTCATGTCATGTTACGTGAAGAGGCGACATCGGTGGAAATCTGTAAAACGTACCCAGCTCGACGCACTCAAGATGTCTTGGAAGAAGTTTCGAGAGCTATTCAACGACAAGTACTTTCCCGAGAGTATTCGTCACATGAAAGAAGTGGAGTTTATCAAATTGGAACAAAACAATATGACCGTGTCACAATATGAGGCTAAATTTACGGAGTTATCCCGGTTTGCATCCCATTTAGTCGATAATGAGGAGCGAATGACGTGAATGTTTTTAAGAGGTTTGAAACTGGAGATACGTCAATATCTTATTTCTCATAAATTGTGTTTGTACTCAGATGTTGTAAATATGGCTCAGTTATTAGAGTGCGGTAACGAGTCAACGTAACCAAGAGAAAGCGGTACGGCAAAAGATGAAAATACCGAAGTGGTATCACCATCGTGAAACGGTGACAACAAAAGTGGAGGGAATCAACATGCGAAAATGGTAACCACTTCGGTGGTAATCATGGCCAAGACAAGTAAAATGGACATTTCAAAAAAGGAGATTCAATAATGATGGAAGGACGCCAAGACCAAAGACCCGTTGTTAAGGAAGGAGAATAACCACCTATCATATGCTTCAAATGCGGAGGGAGGGACACATCGATCAAACTTCATGCGATGCCATCCAAAGCATGTTATAATTGTGGAAGAGAAGGTCACTTAGCTTTGATTTTTGTCGTTCACCAAGACAAGTTCACCAGATGGAGGCACCAAAGGTCATTCCCGGAAAAGTCAAAGCTGGTAGTGCAAGGGAGAGCGTTTGTTGTGACCTTTCAGAAAGCAAGGAACCCGAATGAGGTCATCACGGGTAAGCTTATCATTAACTCTAGCGAAATTTATACCTTATTTGATACCAGTTCTCCCCATTCTTTTATTTCTCATACTTGCGCTCAACGATTAAATTTTACTTCGGAGAAATTAGACTTTGACTTATCTGTAGAAACTCCGTTGGGAGAAACCTTCATTACATCCACTGTTTATAAGTCTTGTTTGTTTCAAATCGGTACCCTCACATTACCTGTCGATCTTATTTCATTAAAAATACTTGCATTTGACGTAATTCTAGGGATTGATTAGTTAACTACTCATCATGCAAAAATTGATTATTTTCGTAAGGTTGTTAGCTTTCATATTCCTAACCAATCTGTTATGCAAATTCAAGCCACCAAACCATTAAAATCAATCAGTGTCATCTCAAGCCATAAAGCTATTCGTTTATTAAAAAATGGATGACAAGCTTTCTTAGCTCATGTCACGGATCTAAACAAAAATACGTCAATTTTGAATGATATTTCTATTGTTAATGAATTTCCTGACGTATTCCCCAAGAACTTCCTAGCCTACCCCAGAGGCGTGAAATTGAATTTTGTATCGACCTTGAACTCCGGTACAAAACCTATTTCCAAAGCCCCATATCGAATGGCTCCTATTGAACTTCGAGAGTTAAAGACCCAACTACGAGAATTGTTAGACATCGGTTTCATTCGTCCCTAGTACTTCTCCTTGGGGTGCTCCTGCTCTATTCGTGAAAAAGAAAAAGATGGGAGTATGCGACTTTGTATTGATTATCGGGAGTTGAATCATGTCACCATCAAAAATAGGTACCCATTGCCACGTATTGATGACCTGTTTGACCAGTTGCAAGGAGCCAAATTCTCTTCAAAGATTGATCTTCATTCCGGATATCACCAATTGAAGATTAGAACCGATGACATTCCATAGACAACTTTCAGAACTCGGTACGGGCATTATGAATTCCTAGTCATGTCCTTTGGATTGACTAATGCTCCTGCCGCCTTCATGGATATGATGAACCGAGTATTCAAGGAATATTTGGATCACTTTGTGGTCGTTTTTATTGATGACATCCTTATTTATTCCAAAAGTCGTGAAGATCATGAGCAACACTTGAGGCTGATACTCCAAAAGCTTCGTGAATACAAGCTTTATGGAAAGTTGAAGAAATGCGAGTTCTGGCTTGAGGAAGTAGCATTCCTTGGGCACGTGGTATCAAGTCATGGAATATCTGTTGACCCAGCAAAGATTGAAGTTATTCAAAGTTGGGAGCAACCTAAATCAGTGACCGAAGTACGTAGCTTTCTCGGCTTAGCTGGTTATTATCGGAGATTCGTAGAAGGGTTTTCTCGAATCACTACTCCACTAACTCAGCTGACTCGGAAAGATACAAAGTTTGGTTGGAGCGAGGAATGTGAGAAGAGTTTTCAAGAACTCAAGAGGAGACTCATTTCAGCACCTGTTCTGACAATACCATCTAGTTCGGAGGGATTTGTCATTTACAGTGATGCTTCAGGCAAAGGGTTAGGATGTGTTCTCATGCAATATGGGAAAGTCATAGCCTATGCCTCACGACAACTCAAAGAATATGAGAGGAATTATCCTACTCATGATCTAGAGTTGGCAGCTGTTGTCTTCGCACTAAAGATTTGGAGGCATTACTTGTATGGGGAGAAAGTGGAGATCTTTACGGATCATAAAAGCCTCAAATATTTCTTCACTCAAAAGGAACTCAACATGCGACAACGACGTTGGCTTGAACTATTAAAAGATTATGATCATACCATCTAATACCATCCTGAAAAAAGCGAACGTGGTAGTAGATGCATTGAGTAGAAGATCATATACAAGTCGCGAATGCGATATTGTCAACGCAAAGGCCCATTTGTGTGACTTGCAAAGGATGGAAATAGAGTTAAAGACTCGAGGACCCATGTGATGATGGCAAATATACGAGTAGAATCGACTTTAATTGATAAAGTTAAAGTTTGCCAAGCTACTGACACTGAGTCGATGCGTATGAGGAAGAAAGTGCAAGAAGGTGCTATATCTTAGGAAGCAAGAATCGATGAAGAAGGAAAACTTCGAGTCAACTCCGGACTTTGTGTTCCTAACGATCCCGAATTTAATGTATAAAATCATGATGGAGGCGCATGACACACCATTTGCAATCCATCTCAGGAGTACCAAAATGTATCATGATCTTCGACATACATTTTGGTGGGGCAATATGAAGAGAGAGATATAGCGTTTGTTTATCTCAAGGTGTCTAATGTGTCAACGAGTCAAGTGAGACATCAAGTACCAAAAGGTCCATTGCAACCACTTGAAATTCCGAATGGAAGTGGGAGCACATTACCATGGATTTCGTTCTGGCCTTCCCAAAGTTTCTCAAGGCATAGATGCGATTTGGGTCATTGTTGATAGATTGACCAAGTCTGCTCATTTCTTACCGATACGAGAAACTTATACACTTGAACGTCTTGCTCGTATGTACATAAACGAGGTTGTAAGATTGCATGATATGCCAGTATCCATAGTTTCTGATCGAGACCCAAGATTCACTTCACGATTTTGGGTTAGTTTGCAAAAAGCTATGGGCACGAATTTACGATATAGTTCGGCATATCATCCTCAGACGGACGAACAATCAGAGAGGACTATTCAAACTCTAGAAGATTTATTAAGACTCTGTGTCCTTGACTTCAAGGGAAGTTGGGACAAGTTTTTACCGTTGGTGGAGTTTTCCTACAACAACAGTTATCAAGCAAGCATTGGCATGGCTCCATTCGTGGCGTTGTATGGAAGAAAGTGTCGTTCTCCAGTATGTTAGGATGAGGTGGGTGAAGCAACGTTGTTGGGACCGGAGTTGGTACGTATGACTACGAAAAAGATTCAAACGTTCCGACAACGTATAAAAACCTCACAAGATCGACAAAAGAGTTATGCTGATCTTCATCGAAAGGACGTGGAATTTGATATAGGAGATCATGTGTTATTACGAGTTGCTCCGTGGAAAGGAGTTACGAGATTTGAAAAGAGAGGAAAGCTCAATCCTCGATTCATCTACCCATTTTAATCCTCGATCGAGTAGGAACCGTGGCTATAGACTCGCTTTTACCGCCAAGTATGTCTCGTGTTCATAAATTTTTCATATATCCATGTTACGGAAATATATGGAAGACCTGAACCACATTATTGAGTTAGAACCGGATGAAATAGTAGAAGATTTGACGTATGAAGAGGTTCCCTGTTCAAATCTTGGATAAGAAGGAACATATTCTACGCACGAAGGTTATACCTCAAGTCAAAGTTTTGTGGAGAAACCACGATGTTGAGGAAATAACTTGGGAGTTAGAATCAAAAATGAAATCAAGGTATCCTTACCTCTTCGATATACCGTAATCGTACCCTAATTTAGAGGCAAAATTTCATAAGAAGGGGAGGGTTGTAAAACCCCAACTTTTTGAATAAAGATGAATTTTCTATAAATATTATTTTTGAATATTATGGAGTGAAATTGATATAATGTTATAGTTGTGGGTAATATTTATAAATTTTGCAAAGTATGCAAGTTGTTATATAATATTCGATTTGGTGGGAGAATATTCGCTTTTAATAGGAATATTCAGATAACGGCATAATCATTGGTGGACCCCACAACGAAATTATTATCGGATTGAGAAAATGACAAAAATACTTTATGAAAATAACGGCGAAGTTTTACCGTTAACTGTTGAAACATCCGGTGTTAAAAGTACAGTAATACGCGTGGTTGCATAGTAACACACGATATTAATTATTGATGCTTACGTGATAAATCACTCAGTTTTGTTGGTATTATTAATGTAATAATAAAGAAAATCTTTTTATATAAAACAGAAAACTTTTATAAAGTTATTCTATAAATAGAATATATTATATTCTATTATGCATAGTGTTGCATAGTATACGTGATAGTGTTTTGTATAGTAAAATCTTTTTATATAAAATAGAATACTTTTATAAAGTTATCTGTTTTATTAGACAATAATTAGAATATATTATATTTTATTATGCATAGTGTTTGCATAGTACTGATAGTGTTTGCATAGTAAAATCTTTTATAAAGTTATTCATTTTATTAGATTATAAATAGAATATATTATATTTTATTTAAAAGATTTTGCTTTAAATATAGACCGTCAGATTAAAATAAATTAATCTGGACCGTTCATAAGTTAGTTACTATGCAGTCCATTTTTCTATAAATAGAAGTTCATTTCTTCATTATTTCTTACGAATTCACTGAAACTCTAAAGAGATAAACTATAGAGAGAAAGAAGAAAAGTATTATACTACTTCACTACTCATATATCCAGTACTCTTCTTCTTAAGGTAAGGAGTATTATTTCTTTTGTATTCATGAAGAGAACTTCTGTTATTCCATTCTTTATCATTACGTTGGAATAATCTGTCTATGCGAAGTACCGCATGCATGGTGATTTATGTTATTATTCCGTTCTTTATTATTCTGTTGGAACATCCCTTCTATGCTTTACGCATGACCTGGTTCCGTTCTTTATTATTCTCTTGGAACATCATGTCTATGCTTTACGCCGGACCTAGTTCCATTATTTATTATTTTGTCGGAATATCCTATCTGTGCATTTTACGCCGGACCTGGTTCCATTCTTTATTATTCTGTTGGAATATCCTATCTGTGCATTTTACGCCGGACCTGGTTCCGTTATTTATTATTCTATTGGAATAACCTGCATGTGCGGTCTATCGCATGCATGGTGATTTCTTTTGTTATTCCATTCTTTATTTTACTCAGTTGGTTAAAAATTTGACTTCTATACTCCATGAAATTAGTGGAATATCCTTGATATTTGCCCTTCATCCAGTATCTTTTCATGGAAATATTCTTCTGAGCATTCTTGAATTTTACTCTACAAAGCAGTATCATGTTGACAATTTGGACGTTATTGGTTCTTGGACAAATTAATTCTTGAACTTGTTTTATTGAATTCTTATATCATTGTCATCATCCTCATATTTATATTTTTTGAAAGTCATCATGGCACAGAGTGCATAGATGGACTTGGTATGATTATGACCGAGGATTATTCGATTGTAATCATGACCGTAATGTTACAAATAATGTGGTAAAAGTCCTCATTGGCCGTAGTGCATTGATGGATAGTTGTTGGCATGATCATGACCATTAATGAATACACAAATATTATTGGCCCGTAGTGCATGGATAATTGTGGTCGTGATACTAAAGAATATCCTTGGCCGTAGTGCAGGGGTGATTCGAAGATGTGAATTATTTATTAAGCTGAGTCCCAACGATAAAAGTGATGAAAAACCTTTTAAATCATAAAAGATAGTAGATTTTATTCTCTACTTGACTCTTTTAATGGATTGCTTGTTCAACGCAGCTTAAACTTGATGTTTGTTATATTGTATCGCTTTAACATTTGTTTAAGGCTAATGATAATTTATTCGCATTATCTTAGTCATAATATTTCTTACTTGGCTAGTTGAGCTCACCCTTTCTTTCACTGTTCTCTTCAGGAAATGAGAATATAGTTGGACGAGTCGGGGAACGGAGTGATGGTCCTAGATGGTGCATTAGTAGTCCTCACTATTATGTGAAATAGTGTGATAATAATTGTAATGAGGACTCCTTTTGAGTTTGTATACTCTCTAGTAGACAATATTTGTATTCAAACTCACGCTTTATGTTTTATCGTATTGTACACGATACAAATTGTATTATTAAGTTGTATTTGAATTACATACCATGTATCTGGCGACTCAAGATGGGTGATGTATACCTAATTTTGGGGGCGTCACATCCAATCCATTACAGGAAAATATTATGTGAAGGTGGTGAGACCATTATAAATACTAGACTTTTACCCTAATTAAAAGGTACATATACATTATTACTTTCTAGCACTAGAGCTTTAAGCCTACATTGTTAACATTGTCTAGCCTATACTTATTCTCACACCGGAGCTATCCCTCGGCAGCAAAGATCATCAAGTTCTCGGTGTTTACCCGTTTCTGTGCAGGATTAACCCACTTTTGGTGATGGGAGCGCATGGACGGATCTTGGCATTAACATTGGCGCTAGAAGGAGGGCATTTTTCTAGTGTTATTGAATTTTCAATCATAAGCATCAACTTCGCGTGCTTGAAATCACTGTGAGCAGTAAGACGATTTCGGGCATGGGACAATTAACGACAGGAGGTTCTTCCCAATAGAGGGGGTCTGTTAAAGATTGAATGGGAACGTCGAAGAGCATCCATGAGCGGCTCGGTTCTCGAGCACTTTGGTAGGATCCAAAGGTGGAGACCGGAAGACGCCAAGAGGAGACCGTTTCTCGACAACCTAGAAGAAGACTAAGGATCGGAGGAGGGTAGGAGGCACACTGCCTCGAACCCGACGCCAAGACGATCAGGAGGAGAAAAAAAATATGTTCTAGCCAAAAAGACGCAAAAGACAGAGGAGGCGCCGAGAGTGATGTTGCTATAGAAGGAATAGATTACAAAGAAGATGGTCTCATATGGTGAAACAGAAAACGAGGCCTCCAACCACAGTCGGACTAGAAGGCGGAGTAGGTCTCTGTTGGTCGTAATCCCGATCAATATATGTGTGCAAGTATACACGGCCAACAAGTAATAAAGAGTAAGTAGAGTATCGTTCCCATGATGAATTACTAATAAAGCTTACCAAGCACTAACCCGTAACCAACTCAATATTATTTAAACGATTGATTTGATATTTTATATTTAAACTATGTAATTAACTAATACTAACCACCCCTAGAATGAGACTAGATAATGAAGACTTGAGATTACAATTTCACCTATTGAATCATTTAAATCGACATACTTCATGTTAAGCCAAATTAATTATACCGGATTGTTAGTCGAGAACACGAAAGTAAAATATAACCATCTCTTGATGTACTATACTCATATCACACTATATCCACATATGATAGAATGAATGTGAACACCCTAATTAACTAACCCACTATATCTATATGTGAATTACAATTAAAGAGGGTTGAAGCTCAAGTTCTCAATTGACTACATGTGGTGCATAAGTATATCTCTATCCTAGGCACGAATCATGAGTTCCATCGCCATATAGAAGTCACAAACACACACTACTATGATTAGATCTAAACCCATACTCCGTCTCTCAATTTCATATGGATTATCATGGTAGTTGATAGCTAGGCAATTAAACAATTCAACACAAATCATAATAGACAATCCAATAACAATTAATAAGACTAACAAGGAAGTATATTAAAGTAAATTACACAACAAGATCCATAGTAATCTCAAAATAGATTTTAATTCATGATTGAACTAGAATCCATGATTCACAATTGATTATACATTGAAAGATACAAATAGAAGTAAAGAGAATTAGGGATTAAGAATAACAAATATGAATTTCTTCTCTTGTTTCAGTTCTAAACTGTAACGACCCCAAAATTCATACAATAATATTCTCCTTCTTGATCATTAACAATACAACTTTAATCTATCTTTACATCATTATTCGATATTAAAATCACTAAAAATGCGGAATATTTAAAACTTTTATACATTTACTTCTTTATTGCCCTAAATCGCAACCTTTACATTACATCTCTTCGATTCAAATTTATATCATGAATCGTTACAACAAAATGACTATACAAAGTCTTACATCATAAATAGATATCCATATACACCGGATAACTCAACTTACAATTCAACAACATGTTACATTCAAAATATTAAATACATTTCCCATAAAACATAAGTAATCTTCATGAATATAGATCTCTATAATTCACATAGCATATATCCCTACCTTAAATCTTTAATATGCAAAAATGGTTATTTGCAAGGTTGAGCTCGACAGGCCGTAAAAAATCTAACGCTTTCATGCATCACATAAAACATAATAACATACTCAACATATATCTCATAAACATTGGACTGACACAACATACATGCAGCATTTCATATAACAAGTATAAAGATTGAGTTCCTTACTCAATCAACATTCACTATTCAATCAACGTAGTCATAAATAGACTTTAACGTTTCATACTTTCAATATATATAGAACACATCATGCTCTTTGCAACAAATATGTAAAACAGTTCATCATCAAGTTCACATAACAAATAGGAACTGAAAGACTTGCCTTGATCGTTGTTTACCAATAACAGTTTAACAGCTTACAGTTATCTATACTTCACGTGTCCTACACAATTATATAACCATACACATCAACTATTAGTCACATAACAAGACATAGTAATTGTAATGTAAACTCTACTCCACATCTCATAATCTTTCCTATTAATTAGCACACAATGTTCAATTAGATTGTGTTAACTTTTTGACTTATGTAATATTCGAAATTCATTCAAGTGTTTAAATCTTGCTAGGAATCAGTATTGGTTTTATATTAAATCCATTTCATATTTTATAATATCCATTTCATTTGACTTAAAACATTTTTTTACGTTTATTAACACTTATCACAGCGTTTTGACGTTTATTTGTCACACGCCCGATTTGTATCTCTTGTGTATGCTTACTATGCTTCTATAACTTATCTAATACATTATTTATTAATGTTAAACATCATTATGTTTACTAACATTCATATTTTATAACTTAGAACAACATCTTTTATCGTCAGAAGCACTACACATGCATGCGTGCATGCCCGAAGCCCTCCGATTGCCCCTGAAAACACAACAGTCCTAAAGATGACCATTTTGACCACTGCTCCTGACTTCAAATTGAAAAATGTAAAGACCAAAAGTTGTAGGTCGACTTGTCCTCGTTCCGGATCATCTTGAATCACCTCAATTGGAGCTCGTATGAAAATGTTATGTTCATTTTAGTAAAACATGTTCGGTCATGTTTTTTTTCCAAAATTCGGCTAGGCAGACTATACCCGCCGAGGCGGGGTTTTTTTTCGTACTAGGGGGGCCCGTCGGGGCTGGGGTCCCTTCTGCGTTTCTGCAATTTTTGATCTAGAACACTACAGAAAGCCAAATTAAGCTTACAAACTCCTTTCTAACAACCATACCAACCTACCCAAGGTGTAATATGTTTACAGAAACATAAACTAATGTTTCTAACACGTTTCTACCTACATAAACAACATAAACATCAAAGAATATAACCTTTAATTTCACTATTTCTATTAGTTCTTCTTCTTTTGACATTCATAGAAAATTCTTCACGTGAATTCGCTTTTAAACCAATTCAAGTAATTCCAATTGTGATAACTCATATTCTTAACATACTAACATAATACATAATCAATTTCAATAATAAATCATAACCAAACATCAATTTGATAGTTTCAAAAGCCATTTTAGAAATTAATTCACGTAAAATCATTATGAACAAAATTCATCTTGTTTATCAAAATTACATGGATCAATTGCTAGAACAACCATATAACTCATAATATATCATAATATAACCCATATTACACATAACTCATGCTCACATCAAAGATTTAAGCACAATTTTCAACTTAACTTCATAATCAAACATTATGAACATGATTTCATCATGTTCATCATATTTTTGTGAATTGAAACCTTTGAACAACTATAAAAATCTTGTGTAAGCGTATACATGAAAATATATGAACACCGTATATATATATATATATATATATATATATATATATAAATTCACAATCATGAAAACCTAATTTTACAAAGACTAAATACAAAACATCTTAATTTAGTATAATGGTTCTAGGTTGAATTAGGAGAAAAGATGGGGATGATGAAAGCTTTTTTTTGTTTTCTCGTTTTCTTCTTCTTTTCCTCTTTCTTCTTCTTCTTCTTTCTTCTTCTTCTTCTTCTTCTTCTTCTATGTATTCTCTCTCTTCTCTTTGTTCTTCCTTTCTTTTTACTAATACGTAATATAAAACTGATATATGATAATATAATATACATATACTTATAATGCCTATTAATATACAACATAAATGCATATATAACTGATGTCAGTTATATTATTTGAAAATCAAAAGCTATAAGGCTTGTTTGGCTAAATCACTTTAAAAATTAATAACTTACAACCCTTATGCCTTATTTGGTAAAACCACTTAAAATAATGACTTAATCATTCCTTAAACCTTGTTTGGCAAAACAAGATTAAAACAAAAATTTTAAAAGCTCTAAGGCTTTGTTTGGTAAAACCAAATTAATACTCTTTTAATTTATTTTCATAAGTCATTTATAATATAGTTTATTGTCTCGCATAGTTTACTTGGATTTCCATATCCAATCTTAATTAAATAAACTAATTATCACATACTAAATAAATTTCCCACTTAACCAAATATCACAAAATTATAATCTCATTATAATTTTATTTAATAATTAATATATCACTTTAACAATTAAATTACGACAACAATATAGCAACTCATGTAATCTTTAACAACTCTCTAACTTTATTAAATTAAATTAGAGTATTATCTAATAAATTTAATTCACAAATATATACTAACAACAACCACATAAATAAAATATTTATTTAATTTAAATAAATATTTTAAATTACAAGTAAAATTCTGGATTGTTACATGAACTTTCAAGGATCTTCAATTGCTTCAATCCCCAAATCTTAGCTAATCTAGGGTTCTAATCTAATCTAATCTAATCTAATCTAATCTAATCTAATCTAATAAGGAAATTAAAGAAAAGAAACGAGCATATGTAATCTCAATGATCCCCAAGGGTGGAATCCCATTTACATACTGATATGTCTTTATTTATAAGTCCTAGTATGACTCCTTCCCCAAGTTACGCTCCAATTACACTATTTAATGAAAAATTCAACTTTGGTCAACTTTTGAAGTGGCGCGATCAAGACCGAAAAATAACTCAGAATTGGGAGCGGCAAGGCCTCAAATAGCAAATAACATTTTCTTGGACCAGGGAATGGCACAGCCGCACTGAAAATGAACTAGAAATGGGCGCGGCCGCGTCCTTAATTTTTTGCTGCATTGTCCTCTGGTAAAACAGCCATAACTTTAAATCCAGGAGGAGTTACGGGGCCTGCAACCTATCAAATTGAAGATCTTAACAAATTCTACAACTTTCAGTCTTTGAGAATTGAGAAATAATGGATGGATGAAGGTTGAAATTGGGTTGGAAGTGACTGCTATGCAAATGGCCACCCGAAACATTAAAGTTCAACGTCCATTGATACAAATGTCATAACTCTTGCATCCAAACTCTGACTGGAATGATTCATGATGTTCCGTAAAGCTAAGAAGAAGCTCTACAATATAATCCAAGTTCCAAGCCAAGAACATGAAATGAACATGAAAGCCCAAACGATGTCTGAATTGTTTTTCCTTGCTTTTTTATACCAAAAGTCGTTAACACAATTCTCAAGCATAAAATCTACAAAATGAACACAAAATGCATGCAAAGTATCTACGAATCATAGGTTTAAGCAACTAATTCAAGTAATAGATACCGAATAAGTAGGTATAAAACCTACTTATAAAATACCCCTAAACTTAAACAGTTGTTTGTCCCCAAATAACACAACATAATGCAATGCAATAAACTAAACAAAATGCCATCTAATCTAACATGCTAACGAATCCAAATATCAGCCAAATTGAAATTCACAAGAATTACCTCAGAGAAACTACATAATTTTTAAACAAAGAATCCAACCAAGAACAAGGCCATAATGCATATTATTTTGCAAATCAAAACATATCATCATTGATGTAGTGTGTGTGCTTAGCAATCATTTAACTTGCTACATAACAAATACTTCACATAATATGCTTCTTAGAGGGAAAATACGGTTTCAACTCAAGAAAAGCGAAAAACAAATTAAGCTCTAACAAGACTATGTAACAACTAAGTTAAGAGTAAACAAGGGGTTTATTATGCTTTTATTCACTCACGAGGGCGATATTCACACTTTCCACTTTTTACACACTGCGATCGTGCAATGTCTAGCCCTCTTAGGCTTTTCAAAGGATACCCCTTAGCAAGCTTTCAACCAACAACTCCTAAACCGTCGAAGCTTTAGGGCGCTAGGGTAGAAACATCCCATAGACGCGTGCTTACTCAAGTATCAAAGGCCACGTAACTAAACTAGCCAAAGTGTTTATTCATATAATATTTTTTCTTTTTCTAGATTATCTATTTTTTTAGCATGCATACCCAATGAATTCCCCCAAACTTAAGCTTTTGCGCAATCCTAGTCATTACTAACTGTTTACTAAATCTCTTTCATTAAAACACACATTTCCCACTAGAAGACAATTATGTGACCATTCACACTGTGCAAATCATAATGGTTACTCTAAAATACAATTCGGTTACATCAGATTCAAACAGATAAAGATTTACATCATGCTATGACAATACAACCAGGCCTAAGTCATCAAAACTGTTTAAAAATCATGTAATTCAAATCTCATCATAGGCCAAAAGAATTTCAAACCAACTGAAAACTTGGGTTCATGCAATATATAACCTATCTACACTAACAACAACAATTTAAAATATTTTTTTTTAAGATAAGCTAAATAACATGCTAACATATGCAATAAACACTAAACTAAAACATTAATATTAACTATATGCAATCAACATGATTATACTAAATATGCAATCCTAAACAATAAGAACAATCCTCCCAAATTTAAAACGAACAATGCCCTCATTGTAATTAAAAGTGAAAGAATACTCCCTAAGTGGCAATGTCATCTCTGTTCGCCTCCTCATGATCCGATGGTATATTAGGCAATGGATAAGTTTAAGATAATCTAAAGTTGAAAACTGAGTATGGACTTCTAGCTGTCCGAATGCTTGAGTTAGATTGAGCAATGTTTGTTTTATATAACTGAGAGATGGCGCGACCGCGCTGTGTTTGGCTTGTAGTTGGGCACGGCCGCGCTACCCTGTACCCTGGCAGCTCTAGTTTCTTTTAACTTCTGTTTGATCCTGAATGCTTATAGCAATTGGATTGAATTTGAGAGGAGAAACAATCAAACTATTATTAAGACTTACAATTATCAAAAATCTACTAAATATGGAAAGTATGAAGAATTAAACATAGAAGAAGTATTTGGAAATATAAATAAGAATTAAACAAGGAAGGAGAAAGATTGGATGAGGTGCTTCCCATCGAGCACTTAGTTTATAGTCGTTCAGTCGAACTTCTTTTTGTCAATGCTATCCAATTCCTCTTTGATAATTGAGGAACCTTCCATCCATCAGGAGCAATGTAGCTTTTGGTAGGTTCCCCACAGTGATAGCTATTGAATTAAAGTAACCTAGTTTGCTCTGTTTAGATAAGTGCCCAATTGAGAATGTTGAATAACTAGGTGCTTTTTCCTCCGTTGTGGCTGTGATAAGATTACGTCATTGGGGCTTGTCAAGCGCAACGAGCTCTTTTTCTATCTTCTCTTCCTCGGCCCACCATGGCTTCAAAGTTATTCTAGCCCTCATGTCATAAAGAGCTTTACCGACGACGTGACTCCCCAACGGGCAGGGTTTTGCAAAACTGACTGGATTCTTGAACCTTAATGGAGAAGGCACTTGGGGCACTAACAAATTAGGGTCATCATCATTAGAACTTAAAGATAGATATTTGATAGCCTCATACTCCTTATCCCTACTTGTCTCCCCTTTTTTGAACTTTTGTGGTTCATCAAGTTGCAGATTTAACTTGGGCTCTCCATCAGTCTCAGAATATATATGTGAATTACAATTAAAGAGGATTGAAGCTCAAGTTATCAATTGACTACATGCGGTGCATAAGTATATCTCTATCCTAGTCACGAATCATGAATTCCATTGCCATATAGAAGTCACAAACATATGCTACTATGATTAAATCTAAACCCATACTCTGTCTCTCAATTTCATATGGATTATCACGATAGTTGATAGCTAGGCAATTAAGTAATTCAACACAAATCATAATAGACAATCCAATAACAATTATTAAGACTAATAAGGAAGTATATTAAAGTAAACTACATAACAAGATCCATAGTAATCTCAAAATAGAGTTTAATTCATAATTGAACTAAAATCAATGATTCACAATTGATTATACATTGAAAGATACAAATAGAAGTAAAGAGAATTAGGGATTAAGAATAGCAAATCTGAGTTTCTTCTCTTGTTTCACTTCTGAACTTTCAAGGATCTTCAATTACTTAAACCCCCAAATCTTAGTTAATCTAGGGTTTTTGTGACACCCCCAAATCCGGGTACTTCATTTCTGTCGAATTTGGTGATCACTATCAAAATAATTACATCTAACTACCCATAATAAAGGATAAAACATTAAATAACTTGAACAATAATCTTTCCCATTAAAGGGTTACATCATCTCATAAACAATCCCATGTAATATAACCTTAAATTATTACATCAGTTTGCGGAATACATTATAAAATGAAACATGTCTTATAACATCATGCATTTAAATAAACTTTAAATAATTCTTCAACACTTGGACATCTTGCCCTTTCCCTTGCTAGTAGATGGCTCATTACCTCTTTCGACTTTAGCTACATTGTTTAATTGCAAGAGTGAGCAAATAATTGCTCACTGATATAAAGAGTAGTAATAATAACCATATGAGAATGAACAACGAATGCTGTACAATAATGAACTTGTTCTACGAATAGAAACAGAAACAAGTTCGAACTTTAATATCTGAGGGTCTTATGACCACAAACTATGTCCACGGTGATTAGGTATTACTACCTTAACCTTAACAGTTAATTAAACTGTATAAACTCTTCTTAACGTACTTAGGGGGATCAACCCTTTGTACCATGTATTGTGCACAAACATCTAAACGTTACACGTACAAAATCCCCCATGTTAGGGTTGTTCGTCTCAGTTTAAATTTAGAATTTCCGCACTAAAGAAAGTTTAGTTTGGAACTAGCTTATCAATGTTTCTAGAATTGTTGAACATTATTCAATTTCCATCAATAAAGGTTTAATACAATAATGTATAACTGAACAAGGCTATCAAAGTCAAAGATCAGATATCAACAATATATAATTGAATAAACGTGATATACATGCAAAGTACTATATTCAAAGAATTAGAACAATCTCCTTTGAATCAATGTGTTAGAACAATATAAGTTTTGAATAATAATAATAAGAAATAAGAATGTGAAACTCATTCGATGTAACGAATTAGGTTACAAGAGCTTATTCAATCATACATAAGAATAGAATCAATAGTCTTGCTCAATGAAAGTTTAGGATAAAAAACTTGCATTCATAAACAAAAGAATGAAGTTAGAAAGCTTGCCCAATGTAAAGAGTTAAGGTTTAGAAACTTGCCTTGTATGTAAGCTACACAAGTGTAAAATAATCTCCAATTACCCTACATGTATAATTGAAATTGCAACAACCATTAGTTGTATAAACATTAACTTTAGGTTTTAAACCATCATTTAGGTCATAACCCTAACCTAGCACCTAACCATGTAGGTTAACATACTTAGCGAATCTGAAATCTCATTACGATCCAACATAACTTAATCGTTCATCTCTAACTTTCGAAAACATCACATTTGGTTTCATTTTATAACTTATTAAACAATTATTTAAAAATCTTCACACTTCGCATTACCACATATTACAATATGATATTATAGCTTATATTATGTCTTAACATCATTAACATGCATGCTTGATCAACCTAAGTCCCTTACACATGACCTGCAAATGAGCAAACTTCAACGCCTCGGGCGTAGTATAAGCAGCAATTGCTTTGATCGGCACAAATTCAATTGCCGGTCACTCTGTGATTGTTTGCCTTAGCACTAGCAGCAATTTCTACTGGTGCAAAGACAGAGGCGTAAATGATAGTGAGCGATGGCGAGTCGACTTTAGCCCAACAAACACGAATTTCACCCACAAAATAGTGAAATTAACATCTACAATTGGTACAGACTATTAAAAACATGTTTGCTAACATTTACAACCAATTAGAATAATTTAACATCAACTAAAACTAGTTTAATTTCTCAAAATTCATATTTTTATACTAAAGCTCTATTTTTGAGTTTCTTCCCAAAAATGAACACTGTGACTTCGATTCTTGTCCAAATCACTTCGTTCAAACTACGTTCTCTTCGTTTCTTAATGGACTAGCATAATCAAAACCCAATTTATAGTTTAACATACAAATTGATCACTTAAATTGGTACTTTCTAAGCCATATCATATGAACATATCACTTTTATTTCAATTCCCTCCTACAATCTAATTTTACGTGTTTGGTTTTTCCAATAACACTCAAATATGGTGACTAACAGATTCTACCAAACTATATGTACACATATATACAATCATCCACCGAGACTTAATAGTTTACAAAAACTTTTCACAAAGAACTCAAAACATAAAAATTAGAACTATAATATACCTTAATCCTTGTTTATTGAAGCAATTGATATGTAGTGGCTTCAATTCCTTCCACAGCAAAACCTTCAATCTCTTAGCAATTCTCTCTGTGTTTTTCTCTCTTCTTCTAAGCTCTCTCTCTCTCTCTCTCAACTCTGCTCTTCAGCCTTAGGAGAAAAATAAGACGCGAAGTATGAAATACTCAACTGATAATCGTGGTTATCAGTTAAGAAAACCAATGGGCATATGTTAAAATAAGCCAAAGGTCACAAGGTCTTGTTTGGCCACCCCAACCCCCAAACTAGATTATTTTAATAATCTTTATATTATATAGTTTCATGTCACACCATTAAATTAATTTAAGTAACTCATACTTATAATTATAATAATTATAATTCCCATTGTAACATACTTAATAAATCTTTACATATCTAATTTAGTTAATAAATTAGATCAAAACAACATTTTATTTAATTTAATTAATTTCTTAAATATTAAACAATTGATTTAATTTAATTATTTTCTTAAATATTAAGTAATCGATTTAATTTAATTATTTCCTTAAATTAAATTCTTTAGATAAAATTATCATTATTCAATTTAATTAACATTAATCAATTTAGTTACTAAATTAATTCACCACAATTATCAATTATTTATTTTCCTCAATAAATAAATTATTTAAAATATTTATTTAATTCAATAAATATTTAAATTAAATTACAAATTTCTCGATCGTTACAATTCTAATCTAATCTAATCTAATAAGAAAATTTAAGAAATGAAAAGATCATATGTAATCTCAATGATCCCTAAGGGTGGAATCCTATTTACATACTAATATGTCTTTATTTATAAGTCCTAGCATGACTCCTTCCCCAAGTTACGCTCCAATTGCACTATTTAATAAAAAAAGTCAACTCGTCAACTTTCGAGTGCGCTACCAAGACCGAAAATAGCTTGAGTTGGGCGCGACCGTGCTCAAGTAGCAGATAGTGTTTTCTTGGACCAGAGGCAGCAATGGCACAATGAAAATGAAGTAGAAATGGGCGCGACTGCGCCTAGATTTTCTACTATAGTGTCCTTCGGTAAAACCAACATAACTTTTGATTCAGGAGGAGTTACGGGGCGTGCAACCTATCAAATTGAAGATCTCGATGAGGTCTACAACTTTCATTCTTTGAGAATTGAGAAATAATGGATGGATGAATGCCGAAATTGGGTTGGAAATGATTGATGTGCAAATGGCCACCCGAAACATTAAAGTTCAACATCCGTTGGCCAATTTAGATTTGTTAGAGGAAGTCAAAAAAGTGGCCTTGGTAAAGCTTGCAGTGTATCAGTGTTAGGTGGCCAAGTATTATAACAAAGGGGAGAAGCTCAGAAGATTTGAGGTAGGGGATCTATTTCTTCGAGAAGTAGAAGCTTCTATGCCTCAGAATTTGGGATAGTTGATGCCAAATTGGGAGAATCCTTATGAAATTGTTGAAGTACCAAAAATGGGAACCTATCGGCTACGGGCATTGGATGGATCTGAGATCAAGAACACGTGGCATGCGGGTAGACTTCGGAAATATTTTCAGTAGGATTGAAGTCAGAGTTTGTGGTCTATAATTCTTCCAATAATTAGCAATAAAAGAAGCATTTTTTCTCATCATGGTTGTTCTATGTGATTGTTTGTCTATTCTGCTCCTGGGAGCGAACAAGATTTTTTGGTGTTCGGTGAAATCTGTTCACCTCCTGGGAGCGAACGAGATTTTTTTATGTTCAGTGGTATCTGTTCAGCTCCTAGAGCGAACGAGATTTTTTGGTTTTCGGTGGAATCGGTTCGGCTCCTGGGAGCGAACAAGATTTTTTAGTGTTCGGTGGAATTTGTTCGGCTCTTGGGAGTGAAAGAGATTTTTTGGTGTTCGGTGGTATCTGTTTGGCTCCTAGAAGTGAACATGATTTTTTGTTGTTTGGTGATATCTGTTTGGCTCCTAGGATCAAACATTATTTTTTGTTGTTAGGTGGTATCTGTTCGGCTTTTGAGAGCGAACAAGATTCATGGTTTTCGGCGGATTGTTCCGTCCCTCAGGCGAACATGTTTTACCCTCAGGTGAACACGTTTTAGGATGTTTTAAATGATGTTCGTTATACTATGAAAGACTCGTGGGGACGCTTAACAAGCTTGTTCATTTTTGAGAGTGAATAGTTACATGGTTAATAATTATATGGTCATTTCTAAGAACTAGCTATTCTGGTGGAGGGTCAGCCTCGTTGTTTGAAAAGTTCAGTATACTAATATCAAGCCCGCAGGCTAGCATCTTCTCCTTGATCTTTTCTTTATGGCTTTGGTAGCCTTCGACGAATTGGGCGACGATATGGTTGGTCAACTTAGGAGATTCTTGGTATTCCTTGATAATTTTTTGTTTATCGACATTGGAGATAATAGTCTTCTCGACTTTAAGCAGTTTGCTTTCTTTTTCCATCTCGACTACGGTGGTGAACATGGCTTTTGATTTGTGACACATCTGCTCATATTCCTTAGCCATAATATTGTAAGATTTTTCAAGTTCTTCTCTCAGTTCAGATTGATCCCAAATGAGTTTTTCTTTTTGTTCAGATATTTCTAAGTACTTCTATTTTAACTCTTTCAATTCTTGGGTTAACTATTTCATATAGGTTGTCAGCTTGTTGGCGTGAGTTGTGACGATTTGGAAATGTTCTCGATCTACTTTTCTTTCGGATAAGGAGGTTTCTAGTTCTACTTGGAGTTGTTCGACAGTTCTTTCCAGTTCTTTTTTGCAAGCAGAAGTTTCTTTGACCCAAAGAAGGAGCCGACCGAAGGCTATAGAGCATGAGGAGAGTATGGAGGTGATGAGTATGGTTCAAAGATAATACATTTGATTAGAAGTATGAAAGTGTTCTTACCCGACCAATGGGGGCGACGATTGTAATGACGAGATCCTCAGTCTTGAGACCTTAGTACATTTTGTTGTCGTCGGGCAAGACGAAGGTGTTGAATTTTTCTTAGGGGTAGTTGTATAGAAGGTCTTGGGACCATGTTGTGTTCAGAAATTGTCTCAGAGGTACTTCTTTGTTTGTAGATTCCTCGGGTTTGGTTGGGGTGTGACGCCCCCAAAATAGGTATAAACAACCAATTTTGAGTCACCAAATACATGGTACAGAAATCAAATACAAACTTCATTTATACAATACGACAAAATGTAGCTGAGATTTTTAACACAAATATTATCTCCTAGACAATATCCAAACTCAAATGGAGTCCTCATTACAATTATTACCACACTATTTTATAGAATAGTGAGGACTACTATAGCCACCATCTCGGACCATCACTCTGTTCCCCGACTAGTCCCAACTATATTCTCATTTCCTGAAGATAACAATGAAAACAAATAGTGAGCTCAAACTAGCCCAGTAAAGAATATTATGACTAAGATAATACATAATAAATTATTGTTAGCCTTCAACAGAGTAAAACTGATAGAATACAATAGACAACAAGTCTAACTGCAACGGAATAAACAATTCATTAGAAGAGTCAAGTAGAGCATACTATCTACTATCTTCTATGATTTAAAAGTTCATCATCAATATTTTATCACTGTAACACAGCTCAATAAATAATCCACATCATTGAATTATCCATGCACTACGAGCCAAGGATATTTGTTAGTATCACATCCATGAATTATCCATGCACTACGGGCCAAGGATATTCATTATTAACACATCCACGAATTATTCATGCACTATGGGCCAAGGATATTCGTTAGTATCACCAGTGGTCATGATCATGCCAACAACTGTCCATCAATGCACTACAGGCCAATGAGGACTTTTACCACATCATTTGTAACATTACAGGTCATGATTATACCGATACATAATTCCTGGTCATAATCATACCAATCAACAGTCCATCTATGCATTACGGGCCAAAGATGACTTTCATCACAATATAAGCATGATAATGATGACAATGATATAAGCATCAATTAAACAAAATCAAGGATAAATATTAAAGATTTTTAATTTATCCAGAGTTTAAAAATGTCCAAATTATCAACATGATATCTGCTTTGTGGAGTAAAATTCAAGAATAATATTCATGTATAAAAAATAATTTGGACATAAAAGAAATCAATTTTTATCATGAATAGTACCCCGGGTGAATAATACCCGAGTGAATAGTACCCCATGAATAGTACTTCATGAATAGTACCCCGACATGAAAAGATTAAAATTTAACAAGAATATTCAGAAAATATTTCCATGAAAAGATACTCGATGAAGCGCAAATTTCAAGGATATTCTACTAATTTCAAGGAGTATAGAAGCAATACTTATCAACATAAGTGTACAATTAGGAATATGAAACGAAATAATATTACTTATGTAAGACCCCAACTTTTTATAAATAAAATTGAATTTTCTCTAATTATTATTGTGAATAATAAGGTGTTAATTTGATATAATGCTTTGGTTATGGGTGAAATGTGCAAATTTTGCAAAATAAGCAAGTGGTTATAAAATATTCATTGTTGTCGGGGAATATTCATTTGGTCGTGGAATATTCTTGATGTCGGGGAATATTCGTACGATGGCGCAGCCATTTGTGGGTTCCATAACGAAAAATGGTCGGATGAAGAAAATGACAAGTTTGAGTTTTATAAATAACGTTGTAATTGTTACCGTTAACACTGTTAGAATACCCAATGGTTAAAATACGATGTCGCATGGTTGCACAATAAAGAGCACCTGGTTATTATATGCAATATTGTTAGATTATTGATTCTTACGTAAGAAGGCACTATTCAATAATTGTTACAGTAGTTACTGTTCAATATTTTATTTTATTGATTCAATAATTGCTACGTTGATATTTTATATTATTGTTGTTTCAATAAATGTCACTGCACAGTATTTCCATTATCATATCAATAATTCATATTATTTGAATAATATTATTAGATAACATTATTGGTAATGTCTAAGAAGATTCTGTCTAGGAAAGAGGTTTGGTTACCTAATTGCGCACCAATAAGGAGAAATCCTTATCGAAAAGCCCCTTTTCCTGGGAATGACCTGATTGTCATAATTGTGACTCTGTAATAATATTTGTGAATAATTAATTATTGATAAGAAAATATTTATTTAATGTGAATATAAATGGAGGAATTTTTAGAAAAGTGACAATTGTTGAAAATTTATATTTTATCTTTTCTGATAAAATTAGTCATTCAAATATATTATTATATTACATTATAAATGTATAATGTGATAATATAATAATGGTGATATGTTTACAATAAATTCACGGTATATGAATAAAATGAGGTGGAAGAGAGAAAATGGAATTATGAATTCTTTTTAATAATTATAAATGTTTTAATATATATATATATATATATATATAAACATGTGGTGGGTGGAGTTGTCCTTTTTGGTAGGCTTTGAAGTTTCAAAGAAGGAATGTTGCAGAGAAGGAAAAAAAAAGCCTCTATATGTATTTTGGTGAAATGAAAGTGTGAAAAATCATCCGTATGTGGATTTCGGTTATTTTCTGTTTGGAATTTAGAAAAAATTTCTTCTACAAAGTTGTAGAGAATTTAATTTCCTATGGAATGGACATAAAATTCGTATTTTTCTGATAAATGAAATTTAATTTCCTATGGAATGGACATAAAATACGTGAATAGTGTCGTATACGTATACGACACTATTCACGTATACGGCACTATTCACGAATATGGCACTATTCACCGGGAAAAAATGAAATTTTCTCTTCTTTGTCCAAGATGTATATTACGGTTACTATCTTTGATTGTATCCATGTTTTGATCTTCATTCTTGAATTTTACTCCACTATGGTTTATTATGGAGTGTTTTTGAACTTTGGATAAACCAAATTACGAATCCCTAATCTTTGTTCTTTTGTCTCACTGGATTCGTTTCTTTAAAATATTTTTCATCATCCTCAGTCCCAAATGATGATATAACTGAATATTTTTGGCCTGTAGTGGAAAGATGAATGATTACCTGATTAATATCTTTGGCCCGTAGTGCAAAGATGAACATGTGTTGAGATGAACATGACCAACTAGTGATACGGATGAATATCTTTGGCCCGTAGTGCAAAGATGAATATTTGATTCAAGATGTATATTAATTCATGTTATAGGGATAAATATTGACGATGGACTTTTAAATTCATAGATGATAGTAGATTTCATTATCTACTTAACTCTTCTAATGAATTGTTATTTTCACTGCGAATATTGATCTAAAACTTGTTGTCCAATATATTTTATCTGATTTGTTGAAGGCTAATGATAATTTGTTGTTCATTATCTTAGTCGTAATATTCTTTACTGGGCTAGTTGAGCTCACCCTTTTTCTTTTTGTTCCATTTTTCTTCTCAAGAGGAGAGAATATAGCGGGAACTAGTCGGGGTATGGAATAATGGATCAAGATAGTTGTTTAGCAGTCCTCACTATTTTGTAAAATAGTGTGTCAATAATTATAATGAGATCTTATTTGAGTTTGAATACTGTCTAGAAGACAATATTTGTATTTAAACTCACAGTATATGTGTTGTCGTATTTTTCACGACAATTGTAATAATAAAGTTGTAGTTGATTTCTGTACCATGTTTTTGGCGACTCAGAATGGGTGATATATACCTATTTTGGGGGCGTCACAGTTGGTATCAGAGCTTAGGGATATGGTCTCTGACGGAGATCGGAGAATAGAACTAGGAGGGGAGAGATGAGTAAATCTTTCGCTATTGTGTCCTACCTAAGCTTATTTGTTGGTCGGTCATAATATAGGGGTATTATGTGGTATGTCAATTTCTTTAATTAACCCTTATTTTATGGCAGTATTTGAGAATGACAGTTGAGAATGTTAACAATGGAGTGAACGAGACTGTGGAGACACCTTTAATCACCAACCAGGGGAACGTGCAACAAGAAGGCAATATTCCTCATGTAAATAACACTACCAAACAAACGATGAATGATGGGATGTTTATAAGCTTTTTGCAGTTCATGAAAAATCAGACGAGGGAGACTCGTGTACAAAATACGGGTGGAAATGATAGCAACACGCGACTTGTGACAGCCAAGCAGTTCAAAGAGTTGAGACCACTAGAATTTGTGGGAAAGCTGGATCCGATCAAGGCGAAAACATTGGTTAAATAAATTACCAAGATATTTGATGTCCTGGGATGCACGGAGGAACAGAAGGTTCCATTCACTACCTTTATGTTCCGTGGTGAGACAAATTATTGGTGGGAATCTGTGAAGCGTACCCAGCCTGCTGCACTCAACATGTCTTGGGAAACATTTCAGAAATTGTTCAATGACAAGTACTTTCCTGAAAGTATTTGTCATATGAAGGAGGTAGAGTTTATTAGACTAGAACAAAACAACATGACTGTGTCCCAGTACGAGGCTAAGTTTGCAGAGTTATCCAGGTTTGCACCTCATTTGGTAGAGAATGAGGAACGTATGACGCATATGTTTCTGAGAGGTCTGAAATCTGAAATTCGGCAATATCTTATCTTTCATAAATTTTCTCTATATTTAGATTTTGTAAACAAGGCTCAATTATTAGAGCGAGATAATGAGTCTGTTCAACCGAGGGACCACAACCAGGGTCATACCACTGGCAGCAGTCATCGGAGCAATGATAACCAGCGGGAGAGGAAAACATTCAAACAAAAGCGGTAACCACTCTGGTGGTAATTGTGAGACCCCAAATTTTATGAATAAATATTTAATTTTCTAGAAATAATTTTTTAATATTATGGTGTGTGTTATAGTTGTGGGTAGTATTTATAAATTTTGAAAAGTATGCAAGTTGTTGTATAATATTAGATTGGTCGGGGAATATTCTTTTTGTCGGAGAATATTCGTACGATGGTACAATCATTGGTGGACCCCACAATGAAATTATTGTCGGATTAAGAAAATGACAAAAATATTTTATGAAAATAACGGCATAAGTTTTACCATTAATACTGTTGAACTACTCGGTAGTAAAAGTACAGTAATACGCGTGGTTGCATAGTAGCACACGGTATTGACTATTGATGCTTATGTGATAAGTCACTCAGTTTTGTTTTATTTATATTATTAGTGTAATAAAATAGAAAGCTTTTTATATAAAACAGAATACTTTTATAAAGTTATTCTATAAATAGAATATATTATATTTTATTATGCATAGTGTTGCATAGTGCCTGCATAGTGCCTATATAGTGTTTTGCATAGTAAAATCTTTTTATATTTAACAGGATTCTTTTATAAAGTTATCTGTTTTATCAGACAATAATTAGAATATATTATATTTTATTATGCATAGTGTTTGCATAGTGCCTGCATAGTAAAATCTTTTATAAAGTTATTCATTTTATTAGATTATAAATAGAATATATTATATTTTATTTAAAATATTTTGCTTTAAATATGGACCATCGATTAAAGTAAATCAATCTCGACTGCTCATGAGTTAGTTACTATGCACGGTCCATTTTTCTATAAATAAAGCTCATTCCTTCATTATTTCTTACGAATTCACCGAAACTTTAGAGAGAAAATTATAGAGAAGCTATAGAAAAGTATTATGCTCCTTCCTACTCTTATATTCAGCTTCTTTCACAGTAAGGGATATTATTTGTTGTACTGTAAGGGATATTATTTGTTGAACTCGTAAGGGATATTATTTGTTGTACTCGTAAGGGGTATTATTTCTTTTGTATTCATGAAGAGAACTTTTGTTATTCCATTATTTATTATTCATTGGAATAACTCAGATACGCTGGATACCCTATACTTGGTGAAATTCTTCTCATTATTCCATTCTTATTATTCTTTTGGAATAACTCAGATACGCCAGCTACCCTATACTTGGTGAAATTCTTCCATTATTCCATTCTTATTATTTTGTTGAATAACTCAGATACATGGGATACCCTATACTTGGTGAAATTCTTCATTATTTCATTTTTTATTATTCTATTGGAATATCCATCATGCGTTTTACGCGGACCGGTTCCATTATTTATTATTCTCGTCGGAATATCCTCGTCTGCATGCGTTTTACGCTTTAACCGGGTTCCATTCTTTATTATTCGTTGGAATATCCTCGCTGCATGCGTTTTACGCCGGACTCGTTCCGTTATTTATTATTCTCATTGGAATAACTCCGCTGTCTTGGGCCTATCGCATGCATGGTGATTTCTTTTGTTATTCCATTCTTCATTATACTCAGTTGGTTAAAACTTTGACTTCTATACTCCATGAAATTAGTGGAATATGCTTGATATTTGCGCTTCATCGAGTATCTTTTCATGGAAATATTCTTTGAGCATTCTTGAATTTTACTCTACAAAGCAGTATCATGTTGACAATGTGGACTTTATTAGTTCCTGGATAAATTAATTCTTGAACTTGTTTTATTGAATTCTTATATCAGTGTCATCATCCTCATGCTTATATTATGTTGAAAGTCATCTATGGCCTGTAGTGTATAGATGGACTTGGTATGATTATGACCAAGGATTATTCTAAGATAATCATAACCGTAATGTTACAAATGATGAAGAAAAAGTCCTCTTTGGCCCGTAGTGTATTGATGGGCGCTTTTGGTATGATTATGGCTATAGATTCTCTTCGGCTAAGGGTGCAAAGATGAATTATTTTATGGCATGATCAGGAACGTTGATGAAAACACAATTATCTTTGGCCCGTAGTGCATGGATAATTGTGGTCGTGATACTAAAGAATATCCTTGGCCGTAGTGCAGGGGTGATTCGATGATGTGGATATTGTATTAAGCTGAGTCCAAGCGATAAAAGTAATGGAAAACCTTTTAAATCATAGAAGATATTAGATTTTATTCTCTACTTGACTCTTTTAATGGATTGCTTGTTCCGCTACAGTTAAACTTGATGTTTGTTATATTATATCAGTTCAACACTGTTGAAGGCTAATGATAATTTATTCTGCATTATCTTAGTCATAATATTTTTTACTAGGCTAGTTGAGCTCACCCTTTTACTTTCATTATTCTCTTTAGGAAATGAGAACGTAGCTGGGACTAGTCGGGGAACTGAGTGATGATCCTAGATGTTTGCATTAGTAGTCCTCACTATTCTGTGAAATAGTGTGATAATAATTGTAATGGGGACTCCTTTTGAGTTTGAATACTCTCTAGTAGACAATATTTGTATTCAAACTCACAATTTATGTTTTGTCGTTTTGTACATGACAGTTGTATTATTAAGTTGTATTTGAATTCTGTACCATGTATCCATGACTCAAGATGGGTGATGTATACCTAATTTTGGGGCGTCCACGATGAATCGTGGGCCATGATAATAGAAGAATTGAGCCGTGTGGAGATTTCAAAAAGAGAAGGTACAACAATGACAATGTGAAGACGCCATCACCAACATCAACTATTTATAGAGGAGGAGAACAACCACTAGTCGTATGTTACAAATGCAGAAAGAGGGACATATCATTAAACCGCCCACAATAATCCAAGGTGTGTTATAACTGTGGAAAGGAAGGTCATATAGCTAGAGATTGTCTTGTAGTGAAACCAAGTCCAACGGGGATGGTGACTCCAAAGGCTGTCCCGACAAGTCAAAGTCGGTGGTTCCTGGAAGAGCGTTTGTCGTGACTGCCCAAAACGCGAGGAACCCGAACGAGGTGATCATGCCAAGCTAATCATAAAATTTTGCGAAGTTTATACCTTATTAGATACTGGGTTCTACCCATTCTTTTATCTCTCCCGCTTGTGCTCAACGTTTGAACTTGACTCGGGAAAATTAGACTTTGACTTATCTGTTGAGACTCAGATTAGAGAAACTTTCATTACATCTACTATTTATAAATCTTGCTTGATTCAAGTTGGTACCATCACATTACTCCGATCTTATTTCGTTGAAAATACTTGCATTTGATGTGATTTTAGGGTTGATTGGTTAACCACTCATCATGCTAAAATATATTATTTTCGTAAGGTTGTTAGTTTTCATATTCCTAACCAACCTGTTATATGAATTCAAACAACCAAACCACTAAAGTCAATCACTGTCATATCAAGCCATAAAGCCATTCATTCATTGAAAAATGGATGTCAAGCTTTCTTAGCCCATGTCATGGACTTGAACAAAAACACGTCAGATTTGAATAATATTTCTATTGTTAATGAATTTCCTGACGTATTTCCTAAAGAACTTCCCGGTCTACCCCTAGAACGTGAAGTTGAATTTTTTATTGACCTTGAACCCGGTACAAAACCCATTTCTAAAATCCTATATCGAATGGATCCTATTGAACTTCAGGAGTTAAAAGACCAACTACAGGAGTTGTTGGACATCGCCCATTCGCCCTAGTACATCTCCTTGGGGTGCTACTATTTTATTCGTAAAGAAGAAAGACGGGAGTATGCTACTTTGTATTGACTATCGGGAATTGAACCATGTCACCATCAAGAATAGGTATCCGGTACATCGCATTGATGACCTGTTCGACCAGTTGCAAGGAGCATAATTCTTTTCAAAGATCGATCTTCATTCTAGATATCATCAGCTGAAGATTAAAACTGAGGATATTCCAAAGACTGCCTTCAGAACTCGGTACGGGCATTTTGAATTCTTAGTTATGTCTTTTGGATTGACTAATGCTCCTGCTACTTTCATGGATATGATGAACCGTGTTTTCAAAGAATATTTGGATCAGTTCGTTATCATCTTTATTGATGACATCTTCATCTATTCCAAAAGCCGTGAAGATCATTAGCACCATTTGAAGATGATCCTTCAAAGGCTTCATGATAACAAGCTATATGCCAAGCTAAAGAAATGCGAGTTCTGGCTTGAGGAAGTAGCATTCCTTGAGCATGTGGTGTCAAAATATGGAGTATCTGTTGACCCGACGAATATTGAAGCAATACAAAGTTGAGAGCAACCAAAGTCAGTGACCGAAGTATGTAGCTTTTATGGCTTAACTGGTTATTATCGGAGATTCATGGAAGGGTTTTCTCGAATCGCTACTCCGTTAACTCAGCTGACTCAGAAAGATACAAAATTTGATGGAGCGTGGAATGCGAGAAGAGTTTCCAAGTGCTCAAGAGGAGACTCATTTTGGCACTTGTTCTGACAATACCATCTGGTTCGGATGGATTTATTATCTACACCGATGCTTCAAGAAAATGGTTAAGATGTGTTCTCATGCAACATGGGAAAGTCATAGCTCATGCCTCGCGACAATTTAAAGAATATGAGAGGAATTATCCTACTCATGATTTGGAGTTGGCAGCAGTCGTTTTCGCGTTGAAAATCTAGAGACACTACCTGTATGGAGAAAAAGTGGAGATTTATATGGATCATAAAAGCCTCAAATATTTCTTCACCCAAAAGGAACTCAACATGCGGCAACGACGTTGGCTCGAGCTGTTGAAAGATTATGATCATACTATCCAATACCATCTTGGAAAAACAAACGTGGTAGCTGACTCATTGAGTAGAAGATCATATGCGGGTACGAGTACGATGTTTTTAACACAAAGGCCCATTTCGTATGACTTGCAAAGGATGGAGATAGAGGTAAAGGCTCCAAGTACCCACGTGATGATATCAAATATACGAGTAGAACCGAATTTAATCGATAAAGTTAAAGCTGCTCAAGCTATGGACCTGGAGCTGATGCGTATGAAGAAGAAGGTGCAAGAAGGTGTTATTCCAGAAGTAAGAATCGACGAAAAAGGAATACTTTGAGTCAACTCCAGACTTTGTGTTCCTAACGATTCTGACTTGAAGCATAGAATCATGATGGAGGCACACAACACACCGTTTGCAATCCATCACGGGAGTACCAAAATGTATCATGATCTTCGACATACATTTTGGTGGAGAAAAATGAAGAGAGAGATCGCGGAGTTTATCTCAAGATGTTTAACTTGTCAACGTGTAAAGGCGGAGCATCAAGTGCCAAAGAGTCCATTGCAACCACTTGAGATTCTGAAATAGAAGTGGGAACACATTACCATGGATTTCGTTATGGGTTTTCCCAAGGTTTCTCAAGGCATAGATGCGATTTGGGTTATTGTTGATAGATTAACCAAGTTTTCCCATTTCTTGCTTATACAGGAGACTTATTTCCTTGAACGTCTTACTCGTATGTACGTAAATGAGATTGTGAGATTGCATGGCATGCCAGTATCCATAGTTTCGGATCGTGACCCAAGATTCAATTCACGATTTTGGGTTAGCTTGCAGAAAGCTATGGGCACAGACTTACGATTTAGTTTGGCATACCACCCTCAAACGGACGGACAATCAGAAAGGACTATTTAAACTCTTGAAGATCTATTAAGACTCTGTGTCCTAGATTTCAAAGGGAGTTGGGATAAGTACCTATCATTGGTGGAATTCTCATTTAACAACAATTATCAAGCAAGTATAGGCATGGCTCCATTCGAAGCGTTGTATGGACGAAAGTGTCTCTCTCTAGTATGTTAGGATGAGGTTGGAGAAACAACGTTGTTGGGACCAGAGTTGGTACGAATGACTACAAAGAAGATCCAAATGATCCGACAACGTATATAAATGGCACATGATCAACAAAAGAGTTATGCGGATCTTCATCGAAAGGACGTGGAATTTAATGTTGGGGATCATGTATTATTACGTGTTGCACCATGGAAGGGAGTTACAAGATTTAGGAAGAGAGGAAAGCTCAATCAATGATTTGTTGGTCCATTTGAGATTCTTGACCGAATAGGAAATGTGGCCTATAGACTCGCATTACCTCAAAGTACGTCTCGTGTTTATAATGTTTTTCACATATCTGTGCTTCGTAAGTATGTGAAAGACCTAAACCACATTATTGAGTTAGAACCAGATTAGATAACTGAAGATTTAATGTACGAGGAGGTACCTGTCAAGATCTTGGATATGAAGGAGCATGTCCTACGCACAAAGATTATACCACAAGTTAAAGTTTTGTGGAGGAACCATCCTATTGAGGAAATGACCTGGGAGTTTGAATCAAAAATGAAAATGAGGTATCCTCACCTTTTCGAAACACCAGGTATATACGTCAATTTCGAGGATGAAATTTTATAAGGAGGGAGGTTGTAAGACCCCAACTTTTTATAAATAAAATCTAATTTCCTCTAATTATTATTGTGAATAATAAGGTGTTAATTTGATATAATGCTTTGGTTATGGGTGAAATATGAAAAATTTTCAAAATAAGCAAGTGGTTATAAAATATTCATTGTTGTCGGGGAATATTCGTTTGGTCGTGGAATATTCTTGCTGTCGGGGAATATTCGTACGATGGCGCAGCCATTTGTGGGCCCCATAACAGAAAACGATCGGATAAAGAAAATGATAAGTTTGAGTTTTATAAATAACGGCATAATTATTACCGTTAACACTATTGGAATACTGGTTAAAATACAGTAATACGCGTGATTGCATAGTAGCACACAATATTGCACAATATTGTTAGATTATTGATTCTTACGTAAGAAGGTACTACTCAATAATTGTTACAGTAATTACTGTTCAATATTTTATTTTATTGATTCAATAATTGCTACGTTGATATTTTATATTATTGTTGTTTCAATAATTGTCACTGCACAATATTTCCATTACCAGATCAATAATTCATATTATTTGAATAATATTATTAGATAGCATTATTGACAATGTCTAAGGAAGTTCTGTCTAGGAAAGAGGTTTGATCACCTAATTGTGCGCCAATAAGGAGAAATCCTTATCGGAAAGCCCCTACTTTTCTGGAATGACCTGATTGTCATAATTGTGACTCTATAATATTATTTGTGAATAATTAATTATTGATAAGGAAATATTTATTTAATGTGAATATAAATGGAGGAATTTTTAGAAAAGTGACAATTGTTGAAATTTGATATTTTATCTTTTCTGATAAAATAAGTCATTCAAATATATTATTATATTACATTATAAATGTATAATGTGATAATATAATAATAGTGATATTTTTACACTAAATTCATGGTATATGAATAAAATGAGTTGGAAGAGAGAAAATGGAATTATGAATTCTTTTTAATTATAAATGTTTTAATATATATATATATATATATATATATATATATATATATATATATATATATATATATATATATATATATGTGGGTGGAGTTGTCCTTTTGGTAGGCTTTGAAGTTTCAAAGAAGGAATCTTTGCAGAAAAGGAAAAAAAGCCTCCGTATGTATTTTGTTGAAATGAAAGTGTGGAAAAATCATCTCGAATGTGAATTTCTGCTATTTTTCATTTGGAATTTGGAAAACTTTCTTCTACAAAGTTGTAGAGAATTTAATTTCCTATGGAATGAATATTAAATCCAGTATTTTTCTGATAAAAGGGCTATTTATTATGAATCATTGAAGTTTTTGAAATAAATATTTTTTTAATTAAAACATGGGTGGGCCCCACTTTTGTATTTTTTGGAAAATTGCTGAATTTGTGGGCCCCACTTGTGGTGGCTGATTTTTTTTCAAAGAAGTGTGCGTAGAAAAATAATAATATTATTTTATTAATTTAGTCTCCTTTGGCGTTCTAGCGTTTTCCTATAAATAGGGTGCTTAGTTAGAATTGAAAATCATACCAAAATCATAAGTTTTCTCTCTCTCTCTCTCTATATTATCGAGCGTATTTTGTGAGTATTTAGATACTTTTAGAGTTGTTATTCAATGCAAGTTTCCTTCAACATTACATCCGATATTCAAGTCAGAAGTACTGTTATTTTGAGGTAAGGGGTGTTATTTTTTTCGTAAATGATATTATTTCTTTCAATATCATTATGCCAAAATATTGATATGAATTTTATTTTGGAATTTCTACCTTTTTGTATCGGGGTTACTATTCACGTATACGGCACTATTCACATATATGACACTATTCACGAATATGACACTATTCACCGGAAAAAAATTAAAATTTTCTCTTCTTTGTCCAAGATGTATATTAAGGTTACTATCTTTGATTGTATCCATGTTTTGATCTTAATTCTTGAATTTTACTCCATTATGGTTTATTATGGAGTGTTTTTGAACTTGGATAAACTGAAGTACGAATCCCTAATCTTTGTTCTTTTGCCTCACTAGATTCATTTTTTAAAAATATTTTTCATCATCCTCAGTCCTAAATGATGATATAACTAAATATCTTTGGCCTGTAGGGCAAATATGAATGATTATCTGATGAATATCTTTGGTCCGTAGTGCAAAGATGAATATTTGATTCAAGATGTATATTGATTGATGTTACAGGGATAAAATATTGATGATGAACTTTGAAATTCATAGATGATAGTAGATTTCATTCTCTACTTAACTCTTCTAATGAATTGTTATTTCCATTGCGAATATTGATCTAAAACTTGTTGTCCATTATATTTTATCTGATTTGTTGAAGGCTAACGATAATTTGTTGTTCATTATCTTAGTCATAATATTCTTTACTGGGCTAGTTGAGCTCACCCTTTTCTTTTTTTGTTCCATTTTTCTTCTCGTGAGGAGAGAATATAAGCGAAACTAGTCGAGGTATGGAATGATGGATCAAGATAGTTGTTTAGCGTCCTCACTATTTTGTAAAATAGTGTATCAATAATTATAATGAGGACTTATTTGAGTTTGAATACTGTCTAGAAGATAATATTTGTATTTAAACTCACAGTATATGTGTTGTCGTATTTTGCATGACAATTGTAATAATAAAGTTGTACTTGTTTTCTGTACTATGTTTTTGACGACTCAAAATGAGTGATGTATAACTATTTTGGGGGCATCACAACTTACATACTACAGAGTATGAAAGAAAATATTGTTTCTTACGAATATTGAAAAAAAATAATACCCCTTACCTTAAAAGGTGAGTATTTCTGACTTGTAGGGCGGGGATATTGTTGAAGAAAACTTATATTATTTTCTACATTCAATGCTTCCTTAAACTTAAAAGAAATACGCTCAATATTATAGAAGAAGAATTCTCTGATTCTGGTGTGATTTTTATTTCTAAACTGAGTATCCTATTTATAGGAGAATGGTAGGGTACTATTTAAAAAAATAATCACGGATTGCACATGAGAAGAATCACGGGCAAATTCACGGACGAATTCGTTTAAAATTTTTGATTTTACTATCTTTTGCAAGCACTATGCAACACTATGCAGTACAATGCATAATAAAATATAATATAATCTATTTTATATAAAAAACAAAACTTATATATATATAATATATATATATATATATATACACACACACACACACACACTAACATACTTTATAACAACTTTTTATCGACGATTTTGAAAAATGAGAAAGTGGGGGTTCATGTAATAAACCAAATTTACAACAAATACCTCATGAAAACCCCCTCTATTCATCTCAATTCACTTGGCTTCTCAAAACACATTTTTGATAACATTTATTCATCATTAATATTATAACTTGCAATATTAATAATCAAATCATTCCCAGGAAAGATGGGACTTTCCGATAAGGACTTCTCCTTATTGGCGCGCAATTAGGTGATCAAACCCTTTCCTCGACAGAACTTTCTAGACATTGTCAATAATGCAAATAATAATATGAATAACTTTGTCGTCTCAATTATTAACTTAATAATATAAAATAGTGTGCAGATGATACCGTGACAATAATTGAATCAATAATGTGAGATACTATGCAGCAATCACTGTGGCAATAATTGAATAAAACTGAGTGACTTCTCACGTAAGCATCAATAATAAAAGATACTGTACAATACCTGGTGCTACAGTGCAACCACTCGTATTACTGTACTTTTCTCACCGGGTATTTCAGTAGTTAACGGTAAAACTTTTGTCGTTATTTTTATAAAAAGTTATTTATGTTGTTTTCTAACTCCAACATTAATTCTGTTGTGGGGTCCACCAATGATTGTGCCATCGTACGAATATTTCCCGACCAAACAAATATTTTATGACAACTTGCATACTTTATAAAATTTATAAATATTATCCACATCTATTTAACATTATATCAAATCCACACCTTATTATCAAAAATAATAATTAGAGAAAATTAAATATTTATTCATAAAAGTTGGGGTTTTACATGGGGAAGGTGGAATGTGTGTAATTTATTCAGAGCTTTTTTTATTCACCTCTGTTCGGGCTTTCTTTTGAGGAGGCTCTTTTCGGGTTTCTGCCTCGGTTTGAGGGGTGGTATTTTGGGGGAATTTTTTTCGGTTGAGGCTTCGGCAATGAATGATGTTGTAGGGGGGCAACGATCTTAATGTGTTTTTTCAGCTTTTTCTTCATTAACATCAGATTGTCTGACCTTGTTAGTTTCGTGGACTTTTTGGTGGATAGTCAGGGTGTGACAACCCAAGAATTTAGACAATTAATAAAATCTTAAATGATTGAATAATAAGACCTAGACCGGAAATAGGTATAGACTTAAAATATTTGTGAAGGACTTATGTGGTATTGTGTATTATGATTATATATGTGTTTTTAGTATGTGGTTAAGGGTCAAGTATGAATCAGATAAATGTAACATGGGCAAACCCTAATGTTATGATAAGAACATCAATGATAAGTTACAAAACCCTAACGATTGGCTAGAAACCCTAATTTCAGTTTCGGGAATCCTAAACTCTAACCGGGAATTTCTAAACCCTAATTTGGGAATTCAAATGCTAAGTATAAAACCCTAAGGGTTAAGATTTATGGGATATATGTGAAAAGACCAAATTACCCTTTAAATTGTAGGGGAATTGACCAAAATACCCTTAGTGAGTGCAAAATTACCGAAATGCCCTTTTACTTAATTTTTAAGTAAAAGATATTTTCAAATGTGTGGTGAACCACCACTTGAGCTTGATGTGTTCTAGCAACTTGGATCAACCACAATTGAGCACATAACATCATTCTTATCCAAGGAAAACAAAACTTGGTGAAAAGTGGCCACATAGCCAAACATGTGGAGAGAAAATGAGGTAGCATGTCACCATTTTAAGCCACACGTTTCAAAAGATATTTCCAAAATAAGCTAGGTGTCAAATTTTGCAAGGAGCCACATTACATACTACTCTCCCACATATATCAATGTGGTGATTAAGTGAGAGAGAGAGAGAGAGAGGAAGAAGGAGATAATGTGGAGAGTAAATGTAGATATACAAAATATATCTATACATTAATCTCCAACAAAAAAATATCTAACTTATTTCTTTCATCTCTTATTTTCTAACCAAAAAGAAAACCAAGAGAGAGAGAGAGGATCAATTCGACAGCCATAGAGGAGAGAAGGGAGATAGTTTTTGTAAGAAGAAGGAGAAAGAAAGTCAAGCAAATGTATAAACTCTATCTAGTTTATATAATTTTATTTTGATTATTCTCAATTAAAACTTGAATCTATAGTTCCAAACTTTAAAACTCAAGATTTACATGTTAATAAGTGTTTTATGTTTATTTCTAACCCTTTTGTGTATCAAAAGTTAGATCTAAAGTAAGGAAATGAAAGCTATGTTTTGAAAGCTAGAAAATCTTAATTTTTCTTTACTACTTTGTAAGCTTATAACTTCAGATCTACAATTTTGTTTTGCGATCTATAAAAAGGGGGTACTAGATATATAATTTAACTACTAAACCCAAGTGTTAGCACTCAAAAATGTTGAGTACATAATCTGTAGTGGTTGTTTTAGTCAAAACAATTTCATTTCTTTTAAAGAGAAACATACTATTTTGGTCCAGTCAGTGCCAGGGGTAGTTTCATTATTTTTCTAACATTCAAAAAATTCTGGAAAATTTTGGGAAGATAATATGATGAGTTTTCTAATATCCTCAAGTGGAATCACGGAAAAAGGAGTTGTAGATTTTTGTATGGACTGTTTTTAGCAAAGTACGAAAAAATCTTTTTTTCCCAAAAACCTACTGCTCTGAACTTTCCAAGTGAAGTTTCGGCCACTTAATTTGTGAAACAAATTCTGACCTTTTGGAACATGAAAATATATGATATAAAGAAGCTTCTTTCCAAAAATGAGCTTATTCCGACTTAAAATGACCAAGTTATGGCCATTTCAAGTTTTGGGATTTTCTGATGAAAATGGCTATAATCGGAGTTCTATAACTCCGATAGCCACGAAATTTAAATTGGAGGTTCACGTTAACATGTATAAGATTATGTCAAGAGATGAGAATGTCTAGAGTTGATCATAATAGGGCTAATTTCTTAAGCTGCAAACTAAAAATAATTTTTGAAAATTATGGAAAAAATATTTTTATGTATGAAATATATGTATATATGTTTGGAAAAAGGATAGAAAAATAATAAGGTAATTTGGTATTTTTGTGAAAAGAATTAATGAATCCAGCTTGTTGGATTAAAAATCTGTTGAATCCAATTTGCTGGATCGGAAAATAGTTTACTGAATTGAAAACCTGTTGAATCTAGCTTGCTGGATTGCAATCTGGTTACTGTAATTGGAATCCAGTTTGCTGGATTGCAATTTGTTTTGTTGGATTGGCCATCTGATTATTGGATTTGGAATCCAGTTTGCTGGATTTGGAATCAAGTTTGCTGGATTGCAATCTGGGTTGCTGGATTGGTATGTTTGGATAATCCAGGTTGCTGGATTAGTATTTGACTTATTAGATTTTAAAGAAGAACTTATAATATATAAGATTAAAGTGTTAAATCATAATGTATATAAAGAATTATCAAAGAACGATAATAATAATGTTGTTTTAAAGAGTAATCTAATATTTGACTATGTGATAAGTGTTTAAGTTGTATAATGACTGTAATTAACAATAGTATATGTTATGATATTATTCTAATTGAGAGATCGATATTATCAATAATTGGTCTTTCAACTGAAGCTAAAATTAGATTGTTTACCAATAATCGACGATTTAGGCAAGTTCCTATACTTTTAACTAGTGGTTAATCATTGTTGATTACATCATGTCTATGATATTTTGATTCGCACAATGTGCCTATTGTATATGTTCATCAAGTATGAAAGGTTGATAACCTTCATTACCAATTGGTTCAATTATAGTTGTTCGTGTTCATTGTTGGCCATTCATCATTATTGTCTCGGTCATTGGGTTATGGAAATTGATTCATGTTCTTTCACAATTATTATATTGTTGAAAGTTTGTCTGTGACACCCCCAAAATAGGTATACATCACCCATTCTGAGTTGTCAATACATGGTACAGAAATAACTACAACTTTATTATTACAACAGTAAAACTGTGAGTTTGAATACAAATATTATCTTCTAGACAATATCTATACTCAAATAAATCCTCATCACATTTATTGATACATTATTTTACAAAAATGGTGAGGACTACTAAAACAACTCTCTCTAGAACCTTCATTCCATACCCCGACTCGTACTTCGCTATATTTTCGCCTCCCGAGAAGAAAATGGAACAAAAGGAAAAGGGTGAGCTCAACTAGCCCAAGAAAGAATATTATGACTAAGATAATATACAACAAATTATCATTAGTCTTCAATAGGAAAAATCTAATAGAATACAATAGACAACAAGTTTTAAATCAATATTCGCAATGAAAATAATAATTCATTAGAAGAGTTAAGTAGAGAATGCAAACTACTATCTTCTATGTATGAATTTAAAAGTTCATCGCTCATCTTTTATCCCCGTAACATCAATCAATATATATCCGAATCAAATATTCATCTTTACACTACAGCCAAAGATATTCATCACTTGGTCATGTTCATCTAAACACTGCTCATCTTTGCACTACGGGCCAAAGATATTCTTCGAAATCATTCATCTTTGCACTATAGGCCAAAGATATTCCATAATATCATCATTTAAGACTGAAGATGATGAAAAATATTTTTAAAGAAATGAATCCAGTGAAACAAAATGATAAGGATTAAGGATTAAGGATTCATACTTCGTTTTATCAACGTCCAAAAATACCTCAAAAATAATCACAGTGGTGTAAAATTCAAGAATGATCAAAATATGGATACAATCAAAGCTAGTATCCAGAATAGATATTTTGGACGAAAAGAAAATTTTTCATTTTTCAATGAATAGTGCCGTATTCGTGAATAGTGTCGTATACGTGAATGGTGCCGTATACGTGAATTGTAACTCCGACACCAAAAGTTCCAAATTTGATAAAAACTTCAGATCAATATTTCAACATAATGATATTGAAGAAATAATATCATTACGAAAAAAATAATATCCCTTACCTCGAAAGACAGTACTTCTAGTTGAAACACCGGATATAGGTTATGACTTGAACTTGCACCGTATAGCAATACTCAAAGTATACTCAATATACTCACAAGAATACGCTCGATAATATAGAGAGAGAAAACTTCAGTTTTTGGTGTGATTTTCAATTCTAACCTAAGCACCCTATTTATAGGAAATTGCTTAGAACACCAAAGTAGAAAATTTAATAAATTAATAATATATATATATATATATATATATATATTTCCAACGCACACTTAATTTGCCCAACATCAGCCACCAACCAAATTTCACTACACAAGACTAACAACAAAAAAAAAACGTTTTTCTAATTTTGAATATTTTAAACTTCCAAAATCAATTATTTTGAGCTTGAGCTTCAATAATTCATAATAAATAGCCCTTTTGCCGTAAAATTCAATCTCATAACTTTTTATAGGAAATTCAATTCTCTACAACTTTGCGTAAGAAAGTTTTTCTAAATTCCAAATAAAAATTGATAGAAATCCACAAACCAAGCGATTTTATAAAGCTATAATCAAATTTCAAATAATAAATGGGGTCCACCGACACATGTTTAACATGTTTTAAACATTTATTGCAACAAAAATACTCTTCCTCCTCGTATACTCATATATCCCACATTCGTTGTAAAAATATCACCATTATTATATTATTAAAATATAATAATACATTTAAATGAATTATCTTATCGTAAAAAAGATAAAATTTCAATTTTCAACAATTGTCACATTAAAATTTTTCTCCATCTATATCCACATAAAATCAATATTTTCCTCATCATATGAATCAATAATTAATTATTCACAAATAATATTACGTAATCACAATATTGACAAACCGTGCGCTTCTTAGAAAGAGGGGCTTTCAATAAGAATTTCTCCTCATCGGCGCGCAATTAGGTGACCAAACCTCTCCTTAGATGTAACTTTCTAGACATTGCCAATAATGTTATCTAATAATATTATTCAGATAATATGCATTATTGCTTCGATAAAGAAAAATACCGTGTAATGACAATTATTGAAACAACAACAATATAAAATATCAACGCAAAGAATTATTAAATCAATAAAATACCGAATAAGAATTATCGTAACCATTATTGAGTAGTGCCTTCTCACGTAAGAATCAATAATTGGTGCAATACCGCGTGCTATCGTGTTTTAAACCACCGAGTATTTTAACAAGATAATCTGTAATAACTACGCTGTTATTTTTAAACAACTTATATTTGTCGCTTTTCTTCATCCAATCGCTTTCCGCTTATGGGGCCCACAAAAGATATCAACGCTCAATCATCATTTAATATTCCCCGACAACAAGAATATTCCACGACCAAACGAATATTCCCTAACAACAATGAATATTTTATAACCACTTGCTTATTTTGAAATATTTATGATTTTACCCATAACTATCCACATTAATCAAATCAACCCTTACTATTTTAAAATAATAAATAGAGAAAATTAAATTTCATTAATAATAAGTTGGGGTCTTACAACCTCCCTCCTTATGAAATTTCGTCCTCGAAATTGACGTGACGTACTGGTGTTTCAAAAGGTGAGGATACCTCGCTTTCATTTCCGCTTCCAATTCCCGTGTCATTTCCTCTATAACATGATTCCTCCACAAAACTTTAACTTGTGGTATGACCTTTCATGCAGTAGGACATGCTCCTTCCTATCCAAGATCTTGACAGTACCTCCTCATACGTTAAGTCTTCTACTATCTCGTCCTGGTTCTAACTCTATAACGTGGTTCGGTCTTTCACATATTTACAAAGTACGATATGTGAAACACATTATGAACACGAGACATACTTTGAGGTAACGCGAGTCTATAGGCTACATTTCCTACTTTCGGTCAAGAATTTGAAATGGACCAATAAATCGTGGATTGAGCTTTCCTCTCTTCCAAATCTTGTAACTCCCTTCCATGGAGCAACTCGCAATAATACATGATCCCCTATACTAAATTCCACGTCCTTTCGATGAAGATCCGCATAACTCTTTTGTCGATCTTGTGCCGTTTGTATACGTTGTCGAATCATTGGATCTTTTCGGTAGTCATACGTACTAACTCGGGTCCCAACAATGTTGCTTCACCCACCTCATCCCAACATATTGGAGAGCGACACTTTTGTCCATATAATGCTTCAAATGGAGCCACACCTATACTTGCCTGATAACTGTTGTTGTAGGAGAATTCCACCAATGGTAAATACTTATCCCAACTGCCCTTGAAGTCTAGGACACAGAGTCTTAATAGATCTTCAAGAGTTTGAATAGTCCTCTCTCGATTGTCCGTCTGCTTGGGGGATGGTATGCGAACTAAATCAGAACTGCGCTCCATAGCTTTTTGCAAGCTAACCCAAAATCTTGAAGTGAATCTTGGGTCACGATCCAAAACTATGGATACAGGCATGCCATGCAACCTCACAATCTCATTCACGTACATACTAGCAAGACGTTCAAGGGAATAAGTCTCCCATATCGGCAAGAAATGAGCAGACTTGGTTAATCTATCAACAATAACCCAAATAGCATTGATGCCTTGAGAAACCGTAGGAAGACCCGTAACAAAATCCATGGTAATATGTTCCCACTTCCATTTCGGAATCTCAAGTGGTTGCAACGGACCCTTAGGTACTAGATGCTCCGCCTTTACACGTTGACAAGTTAAACACATCGAGATAAACTTTGCAATCTCTCTCTTCATATTGTTCCACCAAAATGTATGTCGAAGATCACGATACATTTTGGTACTTCCAGGATGGATTGCAAATGGTGTATTGTGTGCCTCCATCATAATCTTGTACTTCAAATCGTAGTCGTTAGGGACACAAAGTCTAGAGTGGACTCAAGTATTCCTTCTTCATCAATTCTCGCTCGAATAATAGCTCCTTCTTGTACTTTCTTCTTCATACGCATCATTTCCGGCCTGGTGGCTTGAGCAACCTTAACTTTTTCTATTAAAGTTAGCTCTATGTGTATACTTGACATCATCGTACTCATTCCCAAGATATGATCTTCTACTCAACGCGTCACCACTACCACGCTCGCTTTTCCGTGATGGTATCAATAGTGTGGTCGTAGTATTTCAATAGCCCAAGCCAACATCATTGCCGATTTTGAGTTCTTTTTGAGTGAAGAAATATTTAAGGCTTTTATGGTCCGAATATATCTCCACTTTCTCCCTATATAGATAGTGCCTCCATATCTTTAACGCGAACGATCAATGCCGCCAACTCTAGATCATGAGTAGGATAATTCCTCTCATACTCTTTAAGTTGTCGCGAGGCATAGGCTATGACTTTCCCACGTTGTATGAGAACACATCCTAACCCTTTGCACAAGCATCAGAGATAACAAATCTATCCGAACCAGATGGTATTGTTAGAACAGTGCCAAATAATTCTCCTCTTAAGCTCTTGGAAACTCTTCTCGCATTCTTCGCCTCCAAACGAATTGTGTATCCTTCCGAGTTAGCCGAAGTTAATGGAGTAGCGATTCGAGAAAACCCTTCCACGAATCTCCGATAATAACCAAATTAGACCCGTAAAGCTACATACTTGGCCACCGGTCTTCTTCGGCTGCTTCCCAACTTTGTATTGCTTCAATCTTCGCTTCGGGTCACTTGATACTCCATGTTTTGACACTGACGTGCCCAAGAAATGCTACTTCCTCAAGCCGTAACTCGCATTTCTTCTATTTGGCATATAGTTTATTTTCTCGAAGCCTTTGAGTACCAAATTTCAAATGGTGCTCATGATCTTCACGACTTTTGGAATATATGAGGATGTCATCAATAAAGACAACAACAAAAACCGATCCAAATATTCCTTGAATACTCGGCCTCATCATATCCATGAAAGTCATAGGAGCATTAGTCAATCCGAAAGACATGACTAAGAATTCATAATGCCCGCATCGAAGTTCTAAAGGCGCTTTTGGAATATCCTCGCCTAATCTTCACCGATGATATCCGAATCTAAGATCGATTTTTGAAAAGAATTGTGCCCTTGCAATCTCGTCAAATAAGTCATCAATACGAGGTAGAGGATACCTATTCTTGATGGTGACATGGTTCAATTCCCGATAGTCAATACAAAAGTCGCATACTCCCGCCTTTCTTCTTTACGAATAAAACAGAGCACCCCAAGGAGATGTACTAGGATTTAATAAAACTCGATGTCCAACAATTCCTCGTAGTTGGACCTTTAACTCCCGAAGTTCAATAGGAGCCATTCGATATGGGGTTTTAGAAATGGGCTTTGTACCAAAGTTCAAGATCAATAAAGAATTCAACTTCACGCTCGGGGTAGACCGGAAGTTCTTCAGAAATACGTCAGAAAATCAATAACAACAGAAATATTATTCAAATTTGACGTGTCTTTATTCAAATCCATAACATGGGCTAAGAAAGCTTGACATCCGCTTTTTCAATAAACGAATAGCTTTATGATTAGATATGATGTTGATTGATTTTAATGGTTTAGTTGCTTGAATTCATATAAATGTGTTGGTTAGGAATATGAAAACTAACAACCTTACGAAAAACAATCAATTTTGGCACGATGAGTAGTTAACCAATCAATCCCTAAAATCACATCAAAAGCAAGTATCTTTAAAGAGATAAGGTCAATGTAAGGTGATGGTGCCAACTTGAATCAAACAAGATTTATAAACAATGGATGTGATGAAAGTTTCTCCTAACGGAGTTTCCACAGATAGATCAAAGTCTAATTTCTCCTGAGTCAAGTTTAAACGTTGAGCACATGCAGAGAGATAAATGAATGGGTAGCACCCAGATCAAGTAAGGTATAAACTTCAAAGAATTTATAAATAACTTACCCGTGATCACCTCATTTGGGTTCCTCGCATTTTGACCAACACAACAAATGCTCTTCCCGTAATTGTTGACTTTGACTTTTCCGGGACGATCTTTTGAGTCACCATCCCCATTAACTAGGTTTCGCTATCGCATAATCTCGAGCGATATGTCCTTCCTTTCCACAATTATAGCATACCTTGAACTGTTGTGGGCGCTTTGAACTGATATATGTCCTCTCTTCCGCATTTATAGCATATGAACGGTGGTCATTCTCCTCCCTTAGAACCAGCTTGTCACCGCACACGCCGCCTTCACATGGTCGTTGTTAAATCTCCTCTTTTTAAAATCTCCTCCCACTCGCTTCTTCTATTTTCATGGTCATGATTACCACCGTAGTGGTTACCATTTTTGTCCATCTCGCCTCTTTCTCCGCCGGGTTATCATTATTCATTGACCGCTATCTCCTGCACGATCCTCGGTTATGGTCCCTCATTGAACATACTCGTTATCTCGCTTCTAACAATTGAGCCTCATTAACAACATCCTAATAGAGAGAAAATTTATGAGAAATGAGATATTGGCGTGTACGCCGTTTCAAACCTCTCGTAAACATCCGCGTCATACGCTCCTCATTCTCCACCAAATGAGGTACAAACCTCGATAACTCGCAAACTTTGCCTCGCATCGAGACACCGCCATGTTGTTTTTTTCTAATCTGATGAACTCCACTTCCTTCATATACGACGAACACTTTCGTGAAAGTATTTGTCATTAAATAATTTCTGAAATGTCTCCCAAGACATGCAGAAAAGTACCGGATGGGCACGCTTCACGACTCTCACCAAGAGTCCGCCTCGCCACTTTTAACATAAAGGTGGCGAATGGAACCTTCTTTCTCCGCATCCCAAGACATCGAATATCTTGGTAATTTGTTTGACCCATGTTTCCGCCCATGATCGGATCCGCTTTCCCTTAAATTTTGGTGGTCCCAACTCTTTGAACTGCTTGGCTTTGACAACCCGTGAATTGCTATCATTTCCTCCTCAGATTTTGAACACGAGTCTCCTCGTCTGATTTTGCATGAACTGCAAAAAAGCTTCTAAACATCCCCTCGCTCATCATCTCGCTCATGTGGTGTTGTTCACAGAGGAACATTGCCACCACAGCATGTTCTCCTCGCAGGTGAGTATAAAGCGCTCCACGCCTCATTTCCATTGTTAATATTCTCAATCGACATTCTCAAATACCGCCATAAAACAAGGGTTAATTAAGGAAATCAATATATCACATAATATCCTTATATACTCGACTAACTAACAAATAAGCTTAGGTAGGACACACTAGCGAAGGATTTACCCGCCTCCCCTCCTAGTTCTATTCCCCGATCTCCGCCAGAGATCATATCCCTAAGCTCGATACCAACTGTGATGCCCCCAAAATAGGTATACATCACCCATTCTGAGGTGTCAATACAGGTACGTAAACAACTACAACTTTATTATTACAACGGTAAACTCGTGAGTTTGAATACAAATATTATCTTCTAGACAATATCTATACTCAAATAAATCCTCATCACATTTATTGATACATTATTTTACAAAAATGGTGAGGACTACTAAACAACTCTCTCTAAACCTTCATTCCATACCCCGACTGCATCGCTATATTCTCGCCTCCCGAGAAGAAAAATAAAACAAAAAAAAAGGAAAAGGGTGAGCTCAAATAGCCCAAGAAAAGAATATTATAACTAAGATAATATACAACAAATTATCATTAGTCTTCAACAGAAAAAATCTAATAGAATACAATAGACAACAAGTTTTAAATCAATATTCGCAATGAAATAATAATTCATTAGAAGAGTTAAGTAGAGAATGCAAACTACTATCTTCTATGTATGAATTTAAAAGTTAATCGCTCATCTTTTATCCTCGTAACATCAATCAATATATATCTGAATCAAATATTCATCTTTGCACTACAGTGCCAAATATATTCATCACCGTCATGTTCATCTAAACACTGCTCATCTTTGCACTACGGCCAAAGATATTCTTCAGAAATCATTCATCTTTTGCACTACAAAGCCAAAGATATTCCATAATATCATCATTTAAGATCAAAGATGATGAAAATATTTTTAAAGAAACGAATCCAAAGAAAACAAAATGACAAGGATTAAGGATTAAGGATTCAGACTTTGTTTTATCCACATCTAAAAATACCTCAAAAATAATCATAGTGTAAAAATTCAAGAATGATCAAAACATGGATATAATCAAAGCTAGTATCCGTAATAGATATTTTGGACTTAAAAGAAAATTTTTCATTTTTCAATGAATAGTGCCAGATTCGTGAATAGTGTCAGATACGTGAAAAGTGCCGATACGTGAATAATAGAATCTCCACACCAAAAGTTCCAAATTTGATAAAACTTCAGATCAATATTTCAACATAATGATATTGAAGAAATAATATCATTACGAAAAAATAATATCCCTTACCTCGAAAGACAAGATTTAGTTGAAACACCTGATATAGGTTATGACTTGAACTTGCACCAGTATAGCAATACTCAAAGTATACTCAATATACTCACAAGAATACGCTTCAATAATATAGAGAGAAAACTTCAGCTTAAAAGTGATTTTCAATTCTAACCTAAGCACCCTATTTATAGGAAATTGCTTAGAACACCAAAGTAGAAAATTTAATAAATTAATAATATATATATATATATTTTCCAACACACACTTAATTTGCCCAACATCGCCACCAACCAAATTTACCACTACACAAGACTAACAACAAAAAAATGTTTTTCTAATTTTAAATATTTTAAACTTCCAAAATCAATTATTTTGAGCTTTGAGCTTCAATAATTCATAATAAATAGCCCTTTTGCCGTAAAATTCGAATCTCGCAATTTTTATAGGAAATTCAATTCTCTACAACTTTGCGTAAGAAAGTTTTTCCAAATTCCAAACAAAATTGACCAAATCCACAAACGGGTGATTTTACAAAGCTATAATCAATTTTCAAATAATAAATGGGGTCCAATTTAACATGTTTAACATGTTTTAAACATTTATTGCAACAAAAATACTCTTCCTCCTCAGATACTCATATATCCCACATTCGTTGTAAAAATATCACAATTATTATATTATTAAAATATAATAATACATTTAAATGAATTATCTTATCAGAAAAAGATAAAATTTCAATTTTCAACAATTGTCACATTAAAATTTTTCTCTATCTATATCCACATAAAATCAATATTTTCCTCATCATATAATCAATAATTAATTATTCACAAATAATATTACGTAATCACAATATTGACAACCGTGCGCTTCCTGTGAAAGAGGGGCTTTCCAATAAGAATTTCTCCTCATCATCGCCAAGCAATTAGATGACCAAACCTCTCCTTAGACAGAACTTTCTAGACATTGTCAATAATGTTATCTAATAATATTATTCAGATAATATGAATTATTACTTCGATAAAGAAAATACCGTGTAATGACAATTATCAAACAACAAAGAATATAAAATATCAATGCAAAGAATTATTAAATCAATAAAATAATCGAATAAGAATTATCGTAACCATTATTGAGTTGTGCCTTCACGTAAGAATCAATAATTGGTGCAATACCGCAATGCTACTCGTGTTTTAACCAATTTAGTATTTTAACAAGATAATCTGAATAACTACGCCAGTTATTTTTAAACAACTTATATTTGTTGTTTTCTTCATCCAATCGCTTTCCGTTATGGGGCCCACAAAAGACTGCGCCGTCGTACGAATATTCCTAGACAACAAGAATATTCTACGACCAAACGAATATTCCCCGACAACAATGAATATTTTATAACCACTTGCTTATTTTGAAATATTTGCGTATTTTACCCATAACTATCCACATTAATCAAATCAACCCTTACTATTTTAAAATAATAAATAGAGAAAATTAAATTTCATTAATAATAAGTTGGGGTCTTACATTGTCTGCTTATTATTCATTCTTTCAATCATGATATATCTTTCTTTGAACTTAAACTTTCTGGGCAAACTTGTTGCTCACCCTTTCTATATCATGATAAAACTTACAGATTAAGACGAAACTTCGGACAAAGGCAAAGGCTAAAACAAGTTCCCGGATTGGGTTATGGTACAGTTAAACTTGTAATAGTATTAAAGACAAATAATATTGTAAGTCCTGTAATATATGAATGTGTATAATAAGTTAAGGTTATCGACCTTGGGGATTATGTTGTAAAGGTTATTGCATAAACAATTTATGTTTATATCTTCCGCAATAGTTATAGAATTGGTGTACCATTTCGTGGTGATTAGTACCCGGATTTGGGGATGCTACATTTGGTATCAAAACTGTAGGTTATAAACCTTAGGTAGGGTTTGTGACAACCCCAAATCCGGGTACTTCAATTCCCACGTGATTTGGTGTTCACTGTACAATCATCATATGTCTATCTACCCATAATAAATGAAACTATAAAATAGATAGAAATAAATCATCTCCTTGAGGAGTTACATCATCTAAAAATAAATACATCAATCCCAGGTCATACGAACCTTAAATCTCAAATGCGGAACATATATCAAATATTAAGTCTTACACAATTTAAACATAAGTCTGAAACACAACATAACAAATAAATAACAAGTCTTCATCACTTGTTAATCTTGCCATTGCCTTTGCTAGTAGAAGGCTCGTCAGACCTTTCGTTCTTAACTGCAATGTTATTATTACGCAAGAGTGAGCACGATTGCCCACAAGTATAATAATATAACAACAATACAATAACATGCGAGTGAATCAAAGACTTCTGAAATAAGAAACTTGACTTTTGAATCAATAATGAATAACAAGAATCAAAAGAACTTCTGAGGTTCATAAGACCTTGAACTATGTCCTAGGTTGTCAATTGTTTATACTTGAAACCTTAAATAGTCATAAGACTATGGACTTTTCTTCTCGTACTTAGGGAGATCAACCCTTAGTACCATACTGTGCACGATATCTTAACTCTAAAGCATAAGTAATCCCCTATAACAGGGTTGTTCATCTCAGTTTGACATTAGAGTCTGCACCAAAGGAAGTTTGGTTTTGATAAACTTAACAAGGGTTCTGAAATTTAGAACGTTCATCAACTATGGACTAGTCGAATCAATAAGGGCTCGCTAGTCTTACAAGGTTTAACAATAAATGATATTTAAATTGAATAATAAACTCAAGAGGTATACAATGTAATAAGTATTGTATAACAGGAATCATGTTTTGAAAAGATTGATAACCTTTAATAAAACATCTTAAACTTGATCAATAAATAACAAGAACTTATTCGATATAGAATATACGTTTAGAACTTGCTCAATGTAAAGAAGTAAGATTTAGAAACTTGTATAACGATAACAAGTAGGGTTAGGAAACTTGCCTCGTGCGTAGGTTACACGTTCCTCGATTTAATCCTACATACCATTTATATTCACAATTCTAGTCAATTATAACGTAACTAGCATCACAAGTTCATTCTCTTTTGTCTAAACTCTGATTATGATTATACTAACCAACTCACAACACTTGTTTTCACATAATATTAGACTTCACGAACGACAAGCTAACTATGAGTTCAAAAAATCAATCAAACATGTAAATACCTTATTTACATTTTAAGAATCTATTTTAACATCTCACTATATGTCTAACACATTTTTATGTTCATTAGATTAGGTTACAATTGCGTTCCCTAGACTAAAACCATAAAAATTCTCATTTATGGACAAACTGCATAGTGGTGTTTCATGCACATCACCATATAGGCAATCCTTGGCCACAGAATGTGGTGGTGGCTTTAGCTTGACTTAGCTAATAGCGCTACTGTATGCTGGACCTTAAAGTTTGGAGTCATGCTACGACGCGACATCTTAGCTTTTCGGATTCTCGAGGTTCGCAAGGAGAAAATGTAATATGGCCAAAACATCCAATTAATTTATTTACACATGAATTTAAGCATACCTAGACACAATAATACACATATAATCATTACCTAACCTTTCTATCATGATTTTAACAAGTTAAAACATACAATTACTTGAATCAAATCATGTAATTTCACCGTTCTTGGTGTTTTTGAAAGTTTTGAAGATAAAACATGAAAAATTTGTCATTACTAAGCTTTCGTTATAACCCCAAATCATCGGGTTCAAAGTTTATTTTCTTTGTTTTGACATGTATAACATAATCTATTGTTAAATTTCAATTTTAACAACAATTCATGCATTGGTCACATAACTTTTGTTTATAGAGAACTCAAAACACTTATTAATGGAAAACTCTGATTTTAGCATGATTACATGAAATTAATTACTCAAATCACATACAAATCATATAGAATTGATTTATGAATGCTAATAAACATATATAATCAATTTCCTAACACATTGGCCATAAATTTTAGTTTACAAAGAACTTGGAGATAGATTTTCACAACAAAAAAATAAGAACGTAAATTGAAGTTTGGGGTTGAAGAGGTTACCCTAAAGAAGATTCTCTGATTCTTCACTTTCTTCTTCAATCTCCCAACTTCTCTCTAAATTCTCTCTGTATTTTTTTCCCAGATCTTTAATAATGAACTGAATGTTGAATTGAACACGTATAAACTGACATAGTTGTGGTCAGTTAATCCTTACGTGGTTTAATTGCTCCCAACTCCTCATAGGGCCTTGTTTGGCTAACACTTAAAAGATTCCTTCCATTTAATTTAATAAATCTCTTATAATATAGTTTAATAATGTCACACCCAATTAAACAATAAATCAAATATCTTATTTAATTTGATTTAAATAAAATATAATAATTTCTCATTAATTCACATAATCACATAATTAAATTTCTCATTTATTAATTATGTCAAATTATTAAATCTCTAATTAATTAAAATAACATTATGCTTATTAAATAATTCCTTTAATCTAATAAGCTCAATTAAATACATACTCTGAATAATAAAGTTCTCCACATTAATTTTAATCAATGTAACACATATAATTAAATTAATCTACCACAAATTCATCAATTAATTATTTAATCCAATAATTAAATCATCAAAAAATATTTATTTGATTCAATAAATATTCAAATTAGATTAAAAAATCTCGTTTGTCACATCTTTCCCCCTTAAAAGGATTCTGTCCCCAGAATCACGACTCAATCAATTCGTCCCGTTACATTCTCTCGCCTTACAAAGATTCTGTCCCCAGAATCGCTTACACATAAGTTAAGTAAATAAATGAGGATAATTCTTCATCATATGCTCTTTGAGTTCCCACGTAGCTTCTTCAGCATTGTGGTTCTTCCAGATTACCTTAAGAAAAGGTATTACTTTATTTCTGAGTACTTGCTCTTTCCTGTCAACTATCTGAACATGAACTTCTTCATAAGATAAAACTTTTTCAAATTGTAGGGGTTTATATTCAATCACATGCTTGTAATCGGGTTTGTAGGGTCGTAAAACTGAAACATGGAAGACGTTGTGGACATTCTCGAGTGCTGGAGGTAAGGCTACCTAATACGTAACTTATCTAATCCTTCGTAGTACCTCAAAGGGTCCAATGAACCTTGGGCTTAATTTACCCTTTTTTCTGAACCTGATCTTTCCTTTCTAGGGAGAGACTTTTAAAAACACATAACTACCCGATTCAAACTCAACATTTTTATTGTGTGGATCGGCGTACTTTTTTTGCTTATCTTGAGCTGCTACCAGTCTTGTTTGAATCACTTTGACTATCTTTGATGTGTGATGTACCAGTTCTGGACCTAATAATTGTCTCTCGCCAACTTCATCCCAGTATAGCGTAGTTCTGTACTTTCTGCCGTATAACGCTTCATAACGCGACATGCCAATACTAGCGTGGTAAGTGTTGTTGTAGCCGAACTCTACGAGTGGTAGATGATCATCCCAATTTCCTTTAAAGTTCATTATACAAACTCTTAACATATCTTCTAATATCTAAATTGTTCTTTCACTGTGCCCATCTGTCTGAGGGTGATATGTCGTACTCATTCTTAACTGCGTACCCATACATTCCTGTAGTCATTTCCAGAAGTTCAATGTAAAGCACAAATCTCTATCAGAAATAATTGACACCGGAACTCCATGTCTCAAAACAATCTCTTTTACATATAACCTCGCCAACTTGTCTAAGTTGAATTTAATTTTGTTAAGAAGGAAATGTGCGATTTTTGTCGATCGGTCAACGATAACCCATACTGCATCATATCCTTTCTAAGTTATCGTAAGGCCAACCACGAAATCCATCGTAATATGTTCTCATTTCCATTCTGGGATTTCTAAAGGTTGTAGCAACCCACTCGACCTCTGATGCTCTGCTTTCACTTTCTGACATGTCAGACACTTGGCAATACACTCTGCAACATCTCATTTCAAATTTGGCCACTAGAAATGTTGTCGAAGATCTTGATACATCTTGGTGCTACCAGGGTGAATCGAATACCGTGAGCTATGAGCCTCACTCAAAATATCTTCTTTAATCTCTGGTACTGGTGGTACCCAAATTCTACTCTCAAATCTCATTATTCCATCATTATCCATCCTGAATCTCGGTTCGGTTACTTCAGATATCTTTTTTTTCTCGTTTTCACATTCTTCATCTTGAAGTTGGGCCTCCTAAACTTTATCCAGCAAAGTTGTACTAGATTGCATCTGGAACAACTTCTCGTCAAATTCCATAGGATACTTTACTTCTAATTCCAGCTTCTCCATCGCTAAAATTAGCTCCTGCTAAGCGATCAACATAATCAATTTCTCCTGACCCTTTCTACTTAAGGCGTTGGCAACCAAATTTTCCTTACGGATGGAATAAAATCTCAAATCATAGTCCTAATTAACTCTAACCATCTTCTCTCAAGATATTCAAATCCTTCTGTATAAAAATATATTTCAAACTCTTGTGGTCTGTATATATTTCACACTTCTCTCCATAGAGATAGTGTCTCCAGATCTTCAAATTAAATACCACCGCAGCTAACTCCAAGTCGTGGGTCGGATACCCCTTCTCATAGTCCTTTAATTGTTGTGACGCATACGCAATGACCTTGCCGTTTTGCATAAGCACACAACCAAGTCCTTTATGTGATGCATCACTATAAACCACAAAATTTCCCATGTCATCCGGAAGTGATAACACAGGTGCTGAACTTAACCTCTTCTTAAGCTCTTGAAAGCTTTCCTCACACCTCTCCGTCTAAACGAATTTCACAGCTTTCCTAATCAAATTTTTAAGTGGAGTTGCAATCTTGGAAAAGTCTTGAATGAATCTTCTATAATAACCTGCCAATTCAAGAAAACTTCTCACTTCCGACGGAGTTTTCGGCTGATCCCAGTTCAACACAGCTTCGACCTTGGAGGGATCTACAGAAAATCCGTCCTTATAAATCACATGCCCAAGAAATTATACCCGCTCAATCCAAAATTCGTATTTTGAAAACTTGGCATACAACTTCTCCCTTCTCAATGCTTCTAACGTTACCTTTAAATGTTTTACATGTTCTTCCTTGGTCTTCGAGTATACTAAAATATCATCGACAAACACCACCACAAATTTGTCCAACAACGGCTTGAACACTCCGTTCACTAGGCCTATAAATGCTGCAGGAGCATTCGTTAGACCGAATGACATCACTAAAAATTTGTAGTGACCATATCGCGTTTTGAACGCTATCTTCGGTACATCCTCTGGCCTCACTTTCAGCTGATGATAACCAATCCTCAAGTCTATCTTGGAAAAGTATCTTGCTCCCTTCAATTGGTCAAACAAGTCATCAATCCTCGGTAATGGATATCTATTCTTAATCGTGACCTTATTCAGTTCTCTATAATCGATGCAGAGCCGCATCGTCCCGTCTTTCTTTTTTACAAATAATACCGGCGCACCCCACGACGATACGCTCGGTTGAATGTATTTCTTGTCCAGCAACTCTTGCAGTTGTAGCATTAGCTCTTTCATCTCTACCAGAGCCATTCGGTATGGTGCCTTCGATATTGGAGCCGTTCCTGGCGTTAAATCGATTACAAACTCAACCTCTCTATCTGGCAGAAGTCCTAGTAGATCGTCCAGAAATACGTCTGCGAAATCCCTCACTATTGGTATCTCCTCTATTTTAGGGTTCTCTTTACGACTGTCGACTATATAAGCTAAATATCCTACACATCATTGTCTTAACAACTTCCTGGCCTATATCATCGTCAGATAACTCACTTGTCTAGGCGACTTGCTGCTATAGAATACAACCTTTGACGGAGTCATAAGGTTAATACATTTTTTTTGGAAATCAATTATAGCCCTATAATAGAATAACCAATCCATTCCCAAAATAGCGTCAAATTTCCCAAGTCTAATCGGGATAAGATCTACATTCATAATATTACCCTTAATATCCACCCTATAATTCTTGTGTAAGTATTTAACATGGATTACTTCTCTATTCACAATTTCTATGTTCATGGGGTATTCTAACTCATCCTTAGGCAATTCTAAGTTCTTAGCAAAGTCATCAGATATAAATGAACAAGTAACACCCGAATCAAATAATACATAAGCATTAACTTTATTGATCAGAATGATACCTGACACCACATCACGAGACTGCACAACATCCTGCACTGTCATGTTGAATGTCCTGGCGGTTGGTCTGTTGGTTGTCGTTGGTCCCGTGATAGTCAGAGCACTTCCATCGCTGTTTCCCCTATTCCCTCCTGATTCTGCCCCTCTAGATCCATTCTTAGGACAGTCCCTTGCCAGATGGTCCTTTGAACCACAAGTGAAGCAGATGCCCTTCTTTGGGTTAGGATAGTTAGGTGTTATATTTCCTTCCCGACCACAATTGTAGCCCACCCATTTTTCCTTCATACAAACCCCCATGTGAGCTTTCCCATAGGTCGGGCATGCTTCGATTCTCTTCTTCTGACCTCCTTACTGATTTCCTGTTGATGAGTTGTCAGTCCACCTCCTCTTCTGATTGTTACTTCCTCTCGTGTTACTGACACTGACCTTATTAATTCCCTCATTTTCACTCTTCTTCTTCTTCTTCTTCTTCTTCTTCTTCTTCTTCTTCTTCTTCTTCTTCTTCTTCTTCTGATTTTGATTATACTTAGTCACCGCATCGCTCCCACCTTCAGCGAGGATGGCCTTCTCCAATACTCCAAAGCAAAAGTTTTCAACTGAAACATTGACACTTTATTATATAACCAGGGCTTCAGTCCCTATTCAAACCTTCTTGCTTTTCTCTCATCTATGTACACTTGATATGTGGCGAACCTAGCCAACTCATTGAATCTTGACGCATAGTCTGGAACTGACATATTTCCATGCTTCAATTCTATAAATTGTACCTCCATTTGGTTCTACGAGCTTACCGGGAAATACATCTCGAAGAACATCTCCTTAAACCTCTCCCAAGTGATCACACCTTCTCCTCCACGGACCTTATTTGCTTGCCACCAATAACTAGCTTCTGATTTCAGCATGAACGTTGCGTAGGCAGTTTTATGGTCCTCTCTGACTGTGGGGACGTGAAAAACGTTTTTCATCTCCATAACCCAAGTTTGAGCTTCTATCGGGTTCATGTAGCCTTTAAACTGTGGCGGTCCTACCGCCTTGAAGTCCTTGAACGTTGTATTCGGTGGAGCTTGAGGTTGATTATTAATCGCTCCAGCTAATAAGTTCACCAATTATTGAACGGGGTTAGCATTGGCATCGTTATTATTATTCGTCGACTCTTCTTGGGCTGGTTGACGGGTTGGTCTTCTTCTCGATGGCATATTTCTATTAAAATATATGCTTATTAGATCTTTATTCAATTCTCTAAATATTTAAGGTTTAACTCAAACATTTTAACATAATCACTTAACACATTTTCTCAAATAACTTGATATACTTATGTAATCAAAAGTTTTAACAAACTACGATAGCATCAGTGCTATTTACATTAGCTATCCTGAGATTAAGAATCTATAAGATTAAAAACATCAAAATATTCCTTTATTTATAAACACATCAGAATTTACATTCTTAACTACCAAATAGGTTTTCACATAATTAAACTATTCCTATCACTGCCTGCTAAGGCGTTGAATAGATTTGTTATGCTCTTCTTCCATAATGCGGGACATCATCCTGCGATCTAGCATGTACGATGGTAGTCCTTCAAACTAAATTGGGTATCTTATAACCCGATCCTGGGCTTCATTAATCGCATTTTGAAGCGTAGAGTGCGTCTCCTCAAGCTTAGCCTTCTTCGCCCGACAGTTCTCTTCTGCAAGATCTGCATGTCGTGATTCCCTTACCCAAGCCTCCTCTGCTATGGTCAGCCTTGCTGAGTTATCTTTCAGTTCATTCTTCAACTCCTCTATTTCCTCTGACTTCTGCTCGGTTTGACCCTTTGTGAATCAAATCCCACTCTCGTGAATCAAATCCCACTCTCTACGCTTCCCAGCTCGATGGTGTATTGAATAACTCAACCTCTCCCTCACCTCCCTCTCCTCGCTACGATGGTAAGCTATTAATTCGTCTCATTTTCCTCCTCTTCTCCTCGAACACTATCTCAGAGATGGCTCTCTATGTACTCCCGGGTGACATTACGGGGCTTGTAACGTTAGGTATCGTCACCCATCTTGGGTCGCCATACAAACATCTCAAGAATATTGTCATTTAGACAATATCCATACTCGAGTTATTATCACACTATTTCACGAATAGACCATTACTCCGCTCCCAACTCATTTTCCTCCTCTTGAGCTTCCCAAGAAGAAATATTATGACGATAATGCGTAATAAATTATCATTAGCCTTCAACAAATGTTAAACCGAGGGTCCTCCTCTTAAGCTGCGTAAACGATCGACTAAAGTCTACTATCTTTTAGGTTTTAAAAGGATTTCATGCTCTATTCATCCACATACCGTACCACGGTCAAGGATTTTCATCAAATTATCACCAATATCATAATCATACCAAAACTATCCATCATCGCATTACAGATCATCACATCAGATGGCTCTCTAATCATACTAAGTATCTACTTCTGACCATGAGGATGATGACAATGACATAATAATTCAATAAAACAAGTTCAAGAATTATTTTATCCAAGTCACGTCCAAATTGTCAACAAGATCTTTGTTTTGCTCCCATCCTCATGGAGTATAGAAGTCAGATAATAAAGGTACTCACCATGGGGTTCCTCCTCCCACCTTGAATAAATGCGGAGATCCTCCAACATTTGGAATAATATAAAGACATCCCGACAAAATAATACCCTTTACCGTAAAAAGACACCGGATATCAAAGTAGTTTTAAGATTTTCTCTATAGCTTCTCTCTATAATTTCTCTCTGAGTTATTAATCGATAATCACGAGCACATAAGTATATCACATAAGCACATAAAGTCTTTTATTATCTTATTCTATTTATATAAAAAACATTTTACTATGCAATGAATTAAGAAATTAATATATTTTTAATAAAGTATTCATTTTTATATAAAAAGATGTTTACGCTTTTATTACGTTAATAGAACTCGATAAGAGTTTACCACCACTATGTTCTCGATCTCCTATAAGGCTACTACTTAAGGTTTCCCCCACCTAAGGTTCATAACCTATAGCTCGATATAATATAACCACTTGACTTTGCAAAATTTACACCCCCAAATCCGGTACTTCAAATTCCCAAAATTTAAATCTTTATTGATAAAATCACGATTTGGTGTTCATCAGATCCTTCAATCATCATACGCTTTTAAGTTTTATCTACCCATAATAAATGAAACCATAAAATAGAAATAGAAATAAATTTACCACCACCTCTCTCTTAAGGAGTTACATCATCCTATAGAAAATAAATACATCAATCCACTTGTGTCATCATACTAACCCATTAAATCTCAAATGCGAAATAAATCATAAACAAATATTAAGTCTTACACAATTTAAACATAAAGTCTTACTTTAAACATAACATAACAAAAATAAATAACAAGTCTTCATCACTTGTTAATCTTGCCTTTGCCTTTGCTTTTGCTAGTAGAAGGCTCGTCGGACCTTTCATTCTTAATCGCAATGATATTATTACATAAGAGTGAGCACGATTTCCTACAAGTATAATAATATAACAACAATATAATAACATGCGAGTGAATCAAAGACTTCTAAAATAAGAAACTTGACTTCTGAATTAAGAATGAATAACAAGAATCAAAAGAACTTCTGAGGGTCATAAGACCTTGAACTATGTCCTAGGTTGTCAAGTGTTTATACTTAAAACCTTTAATAGTCATAAGACTATGGACTCTTCTTCTCGTACTTAGGGGGATCAACCCTTAGTACCATACTGTGCACAATATCTTAACACTAAAGCATAAGTAATCCCCTATAACAGGGTTGTTCATCTCAGTTTGATATTAGAGTCTGCACCAAAGGAAGTTTGGTTTGGATAAACTCAACAAGGGTTCTGAAATTTAGAATGTTCATCAACTATGAACTAGTCGAATCAATAAGGGTTTGCTAGTCTTACAAGGTTCAACAATAAATGATATTTAAATTGAATAATAAACTCAAGAGGTATACAATGTAATAAGTATTGTATAACAAGAATCATGTTTTGAAAAGATTGATAACCTTTAATATAACATCTTGAACTTGATCAATAAATAACAAGAACTTATTCGATATAGAATATAAGTCTAGAACTTGCTCAATGTAAAGAAGTAAGATTTAGAAACTTGTATAACGATAACAAGTAGGGTTAGGAAACTTGCCTCATGCGTAGGTTACACGTTCCTCGATTTAATCCTACATACCATTTATATTCACAATACTAGTCAATTATAACGTAACTAGCATCACAAGTTCATTTTCTTTTGTCTAAACTCTGATTATGATTATACTAACCAACTCACAACACTTATTTTCACATAATATTAGACTTCACGAACGACAAGCTAACTATGCGTTCAACAAATCAATCAAACATGTAAATAACTTATTAACATGTTCAGAATCTATTTTAACATCTCACCATATGTCTAATACATTTTTATGATCATTATATTAGGTTAAAATTGCATTCCGTAGACTATAACCATAAAAATTCTCATTTATGGACAAACTGCATAGAGGCGCTGCGGTGTCACTATATAGGCAATCCTTGGCTACCGCAGACTTTGGCTAGGCGCCAGACGGACCTTAAGGTCTTAAGGTCTGAGTCAGCTACTACATGATGTTCTTTTGGATTTTGAGGTTCGCGAAGAAAACATAACATGGCCAAAACATCCAATTAATTTGTTTACACATGAATTTAAGTATACCTAGACACTATAATACACATATAATCATTACCCAACCTTTCTAGCATGATTTTAACAAGTTAAAACATACAATTACTTGAATCAAATCATGTAATTTCAATGTTCTTGGTGTTTTTGAAAGTTTTGAAGATAAAACATGAAATTGTCATTACAGTTTCGTTATAACCCCAAATCTGTCCGTTCAAAGTTTATTTTCTTTATTTTGACATGTGCTAACATAATCTACTGTTAAATTTCAAGTTTAATAACAATTCATGCATTTGTCACATAACTTTTGTTTATAGTGAACTCAAAACACTTATTAATGGAAAACTCTGATTTTAGCATGATTACATGAAATCAATTACTCAAATCATATATAATTGATTTATGAATGCTAATAAACATATATAATCAGTTTCCTAACACATTGGCCATAAAATTTAGTTTATAGAGAACTTGGAGATAGATTTTCACAACAAAAAAATAAGAAAGTAAATTGAAGTTTGGGGTTGAAGAGGTTACCCTAAAGCAGATTCTCTGATTCTTCACTTTCTTCTTCAATCTCTCAACTTCTCTCTAAATTCTCTCTGTATTTTTTTTTCCAGATTTTTAACAATGAACTGAATGTTGAATTGAACGCGTATAAACTGACATAGTTGTGGTCAGTTAATCCTTACGTGGTTTAACTGCTCCTAACTCCTCATAGGGCCTTGTTTGGCTAGCACTTAGAAGGTTATTTCTATTTAATTTAATAAATCTCTGATAATATAGTTTAATAATGTCACACCCAAATAAATAATAAATCAAATATCTTATTTAATTTTATTTAAATAAAATATAATAATTTCTCATTAATTCACATAGTCACATAATTAAATTTCTCATTTATTAATTATGTTAAATTATTAAATCTCTAATTAATTATTAAATTAATAAAAATAACATTATGCTTATTAAATAATTCATTTAATCCAATAAGCTCAATTAAATACATACTTTGAATAATAAAGTTCTCCACATTAATTTTAATCAATGTAACACAGATAATTAAATTAGTCTACTACAAATTCATCAATTAATTATTTAATCAAATAATTAAATCATCAAAAAATATTTATTTGATTTAATAAATATTCAAATTAGATTAAAAAATCTCATTCTTCACAGGGTTAACTTAGGCTATAACCGTAGGGATGAGGATAAGGACTAACTCAAATAGATTTAGTATGTCAATAAGATTCAAAGACGAATCTCGACAAGTTATAAAAGATCTAGAGTTACCTAACTCTAACAATAAAGATGAATAGTAATAATGAATAGATAGAGTCTAAAAGACTAAAAGTATACTGGGAAAGGAGATCGTAAAACAAAGCGATCATAACATAGGAAAGAATCGTAATATAATACGATTATAATATGAGATCACCACGCGATCTGATAAGGTCATAGTAGGGAGTAGGATCAATAAAATGATTGAAAATTTTTACACCAAAATTGTCGTGTGTCAGTTGTACTATAAATTAGTACTCTTTCAACTCAGAAAAGAGTGGTGAATGATAAGATACAGATTGAACAAAATTCGTATGGAGTAAGGGTGGAGCTAGGATTATGTGGGATTTTAATTGAGGACTCATGTCAGCAGCTAAGTTGTATGATTCTTTGTATGGGCGGAGAATTGTACTTGGTGTAACAACCACTTAGTTTCTTACACTGATAATCATTGAAATGTTTGTGTCTCACTATTTGCTATATACATGTTGAGAAGGTGATTTTTTTCTCATGTGTATAACAGATAGGTAGAGGATAGGTAGAGAATATAAGGTTAAGTGCGAGTTCTTAAAACTCATACTTATGGTAAATTTGTGACTCATAATCGTATGGTATGTTTTTGAACCCCTAAGCGTATGGACAATTCCAGATTGGTTCTTGAACTACGTAGTGCTAGGATAAATTCCTAAACTCATATTATTGTGGAATGTTCCTGAACTTATAACGTGTGGTAAGTTTGATGAACTGGGGTATAACTAAGTTGTGAATGGAGCATTGAGGATGATAGGAATAGATAAACTTATTAAGCAATGAATCATTATAGAAAGTGGAGTTGATGGTGGAAGTATATGTATTCCAAATCTTCTAGCTATGCTAGACTTCAAAATTTTTGACATCAAGCTAAATACGCACTATGTGCCTTTTAAAAATGAATTTTGTTATTGTCAACACATGGTGACAAGTTTGTATGTGTGGACTTCGGGACACTGACACCTCGTTACCTGTTGAATCCAGTTTGCTGGATTGGAAAGCAGTTTACTGAATTGAAAACATGTTGAATCCAGCTTGCTGGATTGTAATTTGGTTGCTGGAATTGGAATCCAGTTTGCTGGATTGCAATTTGGTTTGCTGGATTAGCCATCTGTGTGACGCCCCCAAAATAGGTCCATACCATCTAACCTATTCTGAGTCGCCAAATACATGGTACAGAAAACAACTACAACTTTATTACAATAATTGTCGTACAAAATACAACAACACATATGCTGTGAGTTTGGATACAAATATATACCAAATGTGACACATGTCCCAACCGTGGAGAGCACCTCACAGTGACACCTTACATAAAGGTATAGTCAAAAACTATTTTAGAAATTAGAATTTTTGGGAAGTGCTCAAGGAAACCTTCGTACATGGGGAGGCCATGATTCTAGGTTATGATGGATATCATATGGCCACGAAATTATCCTTGGTTGATCTAATAGACCCCAAAGAAAAACGAGAAGATTACTATCATATTCTTCCCAATGGTGAGTCTTCTTTGACTTATTATTATCTCCACTGTCTCAAATTGAAAATTATACTTCAAACAAATACCAAGATTATATAGGTAGTGCTCAGAAATATACTCAAAGAAGTGGATGAGCACAACCCTGTCTTATGATGACACGAGGTTGTATGTCATTAGACATCTTGTATGATAGTGGCAAAACACCCTTCCAACGTTGGGTTCGCCTCTCCCTATATGATTCACCAAATATAACTACTAAAAAATGTATACAACACACTTGTCTATACTGTTTAGGGAGAACTTCATAGCTAGAGACCACCGTTTTATTCCCATGTTACCCCCGCTCGACCCAGCTACACTTTTATTACCTGAAAGGAATTGTGAAGCAAAGGGTAAGCACAACTAGCTCAGTAAAGAATATCATGACTAAAGATAATTAAATTATCAATAGCCTTTATCAATAACAAATCAGAGATTTAGAACATATGGTAGATGATAAAAATTTCAACTATAGTTGTAGCGGAACGAGCAATCCATTAGAAGAGTCAAATAGACAATACAATCTATTATCTTCTCCATGTTAAAAGTCCACCAACAATGTTTTATCCCTGTAACATCAACCAACAGTTCCTTTCCACAATTATATGAATATCTCATAATCATAATTGTGATTCTAAATTCCTCTTCGTACCGGGGATTTAATATAATTTTCAAAGACATGTCTTTACCAAACATCAAAGATCATGGTTATACCAAATCACGCCTCTGCTCATAATCATACTAATAAATTTATCTTTGCACTACGGGCCAAAGATATTCATCCACAATTCATCTTTGCACCACTGGCCAAAGATATTCAACAACAGGTCATCTTTGCACTACGGGCCAAAGATATTCATTAACAGTTCATCTTCTTTACTACAGAGCCAAAGATTCCTCAACGATTCATATTTGTACTACGTGCCAAATATATTCATCAACAGATTCATATTTGCATTACTGTGCCAAATATATTAATATCTCAAAGAAATATATAATCATTTCGTAATTTATATAAACAATAATTATAACCATGTTGATCAATTCACCTTTTCACTTAAGCTAAAGATATTCAATTATAAATTCAATGGTCATGATCATACCAGTCACAATTTAACTTTTCACTACTGGCCAAAGAGAACCCTAGTCATGATCATACCAATAATCTACTCATCTTTACACTCTAGTGAAATAGAATTTCAACATCAGGGTTATAAAAATATTATATATGATAATAAAATCAATATAATCAATATATAGTTTTAATCTCCGAAGTAATATTCATAAATCAACTATAATTTGGTTAAAAAAAGAAACCAATTTTGTAGTGAATAGTACCCGTGAATAGTAACTCGTGAATAGTAACTCGTGAATAGTAACTCGTGAATAATAACTCATGAATAGTAACCCTGACACAAAAAGATAGAAATTCCACAATAAAATCCATACCAATATTTTGGTATAATGATATTGAAAGAATAACATTTCTTAAACTTATAAACAATTTATTTTAATTATTTACACATTACTAAATAATGCATCTAATAATCATAAAATGCCAAACTTATAAGGTTTCATCACCAATAACCAAAACCCTCATCAAAAATCTGCATATACCACATATATGATTCTCAAGCCATAAAATCATATTTTCCAATTTTCTTCCTTCACATAACATATTTAACTCATTTATTCATAACTAGTCCATTTTCATGAAAAATACCAAATCAGTTCCAAAAATATTTCTTTTCCGGGATTTAGCAGAATATAGTCCCATATTAAACATATATTTTTCTTAGAATTTTTAAAATTCATTTACTATTTTTCATATGGCTAAAACCGCCGAATATTTAGACATTTATCATAAATTGTACTTTTATCCAAAAAATTCCAAAATTCACAGAGTACACTGATATTATATAGATGTACTCCCAAAAAAAATTTCATCAATTTTGGAGTTAACCATAAGGAGTTATAAGGCGTTACTTTTAAAATAGTCTTTTCTCATAAAATTCATAACTCTTAATCTATACATCCAAAAATCACCATTTTTGGACACAATCAATAAAACTCATCAACATATCATTTCAAATTTTTCCAGAATTTTCTGAAGGTCAGAAGAAGTACGAATTGAAAAACATAATAACCCTTAAAATCCCTTTACTATCTCTTACCTCAAAAAGAGCAAAGACTTCGATGGATATCGGATATGACGCTGAAAGAAAACTTGCATTAGATGAATATCAACTCACCAAGTATCTAAATACTCACAAAATACACTCAATAATCTAGAGAGAAAGAGAGAAAACTTGTTTCTGGTGTGTTTTCAATTCTAACTTAGCCCTCTATTTATAGGAAAATTTTAGCAGACTTGACCAAACCCCGATGGCTTTACTCTTACTATTCCTACCCACCACATTTGAAATAAAATTCAGCACATTTCTTCACCAACCACAAGTGGGGCCCACCAATTCTAGAATTTTCCACCAAAAACATTTATAACCTAATTTCCAAATCAGTCACCTCTTAAAATTCATAATAAATTATACGCTCATTTTTAACGGTTCAAAATTTGTGGACATATACTCAACTTATATATGTATAACATATCCAAAAATTACAACGATCCAATGGTCGGATTAAAAATTATAACTCACACAATATATCTCAAAAACACTGGTTTTATTTTTAATACCTTCATTCCGACAAAAATACTGTAAAAATACCTCAACATTAATTCCTTCATTTATAACCACATAAATAAATCCATCATTTATATCCACATCAAATAAATATTTTATTATCATATAAATCAATAATTAATTATTCACAAATAATATTACAGACTCACAATTATGACAACCAGACAGTTCCCAGGAAAGAGGGGGCTTTCCGATAAGGATTTCTCCTTATTGGCTCGCAATTAGGTGACCAAACCTCTCCTTGACAGAACTTTCTAGACATTGCCAATAATGCTATCTAATAATATTATTCAAATAATATGAATTATTGATCTGATAATGGAGATACTGTGCAGTGACAATTATTGAAACAACAATAATATAAAATATCAACACAAAGAATTATTGATTCAATAAAATAAAATATTGAACAGTAATTACTATAACAATTATTGAGTAGTGCATTCTTACGTAAGAATCAATAATTGGAGCAATACCGTGTGCTACTGTGCAACAACGCGTATTACTGTGTTTTTAACCACTAGGTATTCCAACAAAGTTAATTGGTAATAACTACACGCCAAGTTATTTATAAAAACTCAAATTTGTTATTTTCTTCATCCGATGCTTATTATTCATTATGGGGTCCACAAATGGTTGCATGCCGTCGCATTTAATATTACCCGACAACAAGAATATTCCACGACCAAACAAATATTCCCCTATAACAATAAGTATTTTATAGCCACTTGCTTATTTTGAAAATTTTTTATATATCACCCTTAACTTTAACCATTTATCAATTTAATCATTTACTAAATAGAAAAATTGAATACTTTTATTTCATAAAATTCGGTCTTACAATCTGTTCTTTGAATTTGGAATCCAGTTTCTTTGGGATTAATTGCAATTTGGTTTGCTGGATTCCAATCTGGGTTGTTGGATTGGTATGTTTGGATAATCCAGGTTGCTGGATTAAAGTGTTAAATCATAATGTATATAAAGAATTATAAAAGAACGATAATAATAATGATGTTTTAAGGAGTAATCTAATATTTGACTATGTGATAAGTGTTTAAGTTGTATAATGGCTATAATTAACAGTAGTGTAGACACTTGAAATTTCGTTTTCCTGTTACTAACTATGTAGGAGGACAAAATCATTTTTTTCACACTCCAGAGATAACCCTAGAGGACCACAACATCAATTCCAACCCTGGAGATAGCCTTGGGAGATCCGGTTTCCAACCCCGGTGATAACCCCGAGAAATAAGTTTCCAACCACGGAGATAACCCCGGGAAATTAAGTTCAAAGCCCGGAGATAACTCCAGGGGATCAAGTTCAAAGCCTGGAGATAACTCCAGGAGGTCAAGACAAGCTCAGAGATAACCCTGAGGACAGTTAGAGTTAATAATAAGTTAACCTCAGAGATAACCCTGAGAAAATACTGCTACGCTCATTTTGTGACACCCCCAAATCTTGGTACTTTATTCCCACAGGATTCGGTGTTCACTTAATCAAAACATTCATTTCTAACTACCCAATTATAATAAAATTGAATAATAAAAACCTGCCCATACAGGATTAAACATAAATAAAAATCTCCCAGGTTATCTAACCTTTAATCATCATTCAAATGCGGAAAACATTACATAACTTCTTTAAAATAAAGTCTAAGATCAACATAATAAAAGTCTAACATCTTAATCAAAGTAAAAATTACAAGTCTTCATCACTTGTATATTTTTCCCTTTCATTTGCTAGTCGAAGGTTCACTTACCTTCTCTTCTTTAAATTATGATGAGTTTATAAATATGCAAGAGTGAGTAAAACAATTGCTCACTTTGGGATATAATATGGAATCAATGTAAGTATAACAATAATAATCGTCGAAATAGGCTCATCAAAAGTGAATAGTACTCTATCAATAATAATCGAAACGAATCCCCAAAATATAGAAAATATACATCACTGAGGGTCGTAAGACCATGAACTACGTCCAGAGTTGCAAGTAATCTTTCAACTCCAACTTTAACAATCATAAGATTATAAGGACCTCGTACTTAGGGGGATCAACCCTTCGTACAATTTATTGTGCACAAACATTTTAACGCTATGCGTAAGTTAACCCCTAATCATAATAATAGGTTTGTTCATCTCAGTATTTAGAGTACAAGTCCGCACCAAAGGAAGTTTGGTTTGGATAAGCTTTCAAGGTAATTTGGAATTTAACGAACATCAACTAAGGAGTAGTTGAATAAAACCAATAACACTATACTATAGAATAATCGTGATTGAATCAATCATAGTAAACTAAAGTCATGCTTTAGGAATAATCTAATAGCATACAATTTGAATAATTATAACATACCTTGCTTGAACAATACTAAGCCAAGGTTAATTAGAATTGAATACTAAGCATGCATAGCAATTTGAACGATAGAAATGTTCGACATTAGTATATATAGTTGTGCATGCTAAACAACAAGTTAAATACAAGAATAACTTGCTCCAGAATAACTTACATCATTATATTGTAATCGAATTGAAAACAGTAATTGAATTAACAAGATAATAGATTAGAAAACTTACCTTGTTCATAGATTAAACCGAATAATTTGAATCACAATATCCTATATACATATGTCATCATGACATAGTTAGTCACTACCACTTTACAACTTAACTAACTACATTCATCACGTATGTTTGATTATTTAATCACATAATCAAGTTATAACACAAGTTCACATAATTATTCATAGTATAGAAATACTAAAATCAACATTTTACAGTCCTACTATCATCACATAACTTTTCTTAAAATTTTGTGTACAAAAAGTACACTATCAGACCATTCTGTTAACTCGCATGCTGCCGCGCTGCTACACTACATGGGTTACATCGACGATAATGATAAATAAATGTAAATAAACTTCGCAGCCATGACGAATATGCAATACTAACGTCTTCTTTGGTAGCCATGACTAATGCATGATTTTGTTAACAACTTGAAGAACATTAAAGAAAAAGCCATTTTGGCCTATAAGCTCGTTTCTAACAGACTAATTCACATGCAATTCATACAAAAACTTCATGTAATCATAATTCAAGAACTCCTAACATGTTTCTACCCATACAACAACATAAACAATGAATTTAAAACATCCAATTTCACTGTTTTTGATAAAAACTCACTTTTTGATATTTCAATGAAAATCAACACTGTAAATTTTGTTTTTCAACCAAAACAATTAATTCATAGTATCTTTATCAATAATTATACATACTCTATCAAATTAGATGGTCAATTTATCTACTAAACAACTAATTAACTCTCAATTTCTACTTTAAATTAACCCATACTCATTCACAAAAACTCTCTGTAAAAAGGTTTTCTTCACAAATTACATATATATCATCAATTTATTGATTATAACTTATGAAAATAGTTTTAACATCACTAGTTTATCATATAAAGCCACATAACAACAACAATTCATCCTTACACAAGGATTCTACAGAGATTTGGGAAGAGAAAAACTAATCTTTTAAAACCAAAAAGAATAGAATAATACCTTGAAGAAGATGATGATACTATCTCTTTGATTGTCAAGCTTTTCTCCTCTTCACTCCCAATTCTCTAGGATTCTCTCACTTTTCTTCTTCTCTTCTTTTTCTTCCTCTAAGTTTTTCTCTTTTTCTCTCTTACCTCTCTCCTCTATTCTTACGTCTTAGAATATAACGCATATAAGATATAATATATATTAATTATATAATATAATACTAACTTAACTGACATCATTTATAATTTTTTTGAAATCAAAAGCCATAAGGCTTGTTTGGTTAACTAACTAAAAATAACTCATTAATCTTTATGCCTTGTTTGGTAAAACACAATTCGATAAAAGAGTTAATAGGCATTAGGTGTTGTTTGGCAAAACTGAATTAAACTCCCTTAATTTATTTTAGTAACTTCTTTATAGCAAGGTTATTTGTCACACTTCTATTTAATTAAATAATCAATTTAATCAATTCAAATACTAATCTAATGAATTACTTTAACACATAAATCATTATCACAAAACTATAATTTCTTTATAAACATAACTTAATTCAATCCAACTAACACCTTATTTTAATCACAAATTCCAATTAAAATACTATAATTCATTTAATCATTATTAGCTCTCTAACTTAATTATTAAATTAAATTAGTATATAATCTCAACAATTAATTTTCTTAGCTCCTTAATTATTTATTCAACAAATAATTAACTAAACCACATCAACTCAAATTGCCATTAAATACTTATATAATTCAATAAATATTTAATATTGCAAATAAATATTTAATATTTAATATTTAATTATTTATTCAACAAATAATTAACTAAACCACATCAACTCAAATTGAACAATTATTTATTCAACAATAAACATATCCATTAAATACTTATATAAATCAATAAATATTTAATATTACACTTTAAAATTCTAGAATGTTACATCATTCCTCCTTACAAGGATTACGTCCTCGTAATCACAACTCAAACAAATCATTCGCTACATTCTTCCCTACTTACAAAGATTCTCATTCCCCGTAAATCAAGACACATATTAAAAACAAATAACTCGTAATACTCTTTCAACATTTTCTCTTCGAGTTCCCACGTAGCTTCTTCAGCGTTGTGGTTCCTCCATATCACCTTCACAGAAGGTATCACTTTATTCCTGAACACTTGTTCTTTCCTGTCGACTATCTGGATAGGAACCTCTTCATAAGACAAATCTTTCTCAAACTACAATGGTTTGTACTCGATCACATGTTTGTAGTCGGGTTTATATAGTCGTAACACCGAAATGTGAAAAACATTATGAATGTTTTCTAACTCTAGAGGTAGAGCTACCTCGTAAGCCACTTCACCCACTCTTCGCAGCACTTCAAAGGGTCCAATAAATCTCGGGCTTAGCTTTTCCTTTTTACCGAAATGAATTTTCCCCTTCCAAGGAGAAACTTTTAGGAATACATAACTTCCTACATCAAATGCACGATATTGCCTGTGTTGATTAGCATACTTCTTCTGTCGATCTTGAGCTGCTACCAATCTTGTCCTGATGAGTTTGACAATGTCAACAGTTTGTTGTACCAGTTCTGGTCCTAACAGTTGGCGTTCACCGACTTCATCCCAGCACAGTGGAGTTTTGCACTTTCTGCCGTATAACACTTCGTAAGGCGGCATGCCGATGCTTGTGTGGTAACTATTGTTGTAAGCAAATTCCACTAACGGTAAATGTTCTTCCCAGCTTCCTTTAAAGTCCATGACATATGCTCTCAGCATATCTTCCAATGTCTGAATTGTTCGTTCACTTTGGCCATCTGTTTGTGGATGATAAGCCGTACTCATTCGCAACTATGTCCCCATGCATTCTTATAGTCTCTTCCAGAAATTTGATGTGAATCGCAGATCTCTATCGGACACAATTGATACTGGCACTCCGTGCCTCGAAACAATCTCTTTAATGTACAATCTTGCTAACTGATCAAGATTGAATCTAATCTTTATTGGTAGAAAGTGTGCTGATTTCGTCATTCTGTCCATTATCACCCAAATCGCATCGCATCCTCTCTGTGTAGTTGGAAGACCCACCACAAAATCCATTGTGATATGTTCCCATTTCCATTCTGGTATTTCCAACGGTTGAAGTAATCTACTGGGTCTTTGCTGTTCTGCTTTTACTCTTTGACATGTCAAGCATTTCGCTACGCATTCTGCAACGTCCCTTTTCATATTCGGCCACCAAAAATGTCGGCGCAAATCTTGATACATTTTTGTGCTTCCTGGATGAATTGAATATTTTGTGTTGTGTGCTTCGGTCAGGATTTCGTCCTTAAGTTCTGGCACTGTTGGAACCCAAATTCTTCCCTCGAACCGTAGTAGTCCTTCGGTATCGATCTTATATTTTACATCACTATCCTCGATCAGATTCTCTTTGATTTTCCCACACTCTTCATCTTGTAGTTGAGCATCCTTCACTTTGTCCACTAAAGTTGGACCAGCTTCTATCTGGAATAGTTGTTCGTCAAATTCTTTTGGAAATTTGATTTCCAACTCCAGTTTTGTCATTGCTAAAATGAGCTCCTCCTGAGTTGTTATCAACATTAACTTTTCCGACCTTTCCCGCTTAAAGCATCTACAACCACATTCGCTTTTGTCCGGATGATAAAAGATCTCACAATCGTAATCCTTTATCAATTCCATCCACCTTCTTTGACGCATGTTCAAATCCTTCTGAGTGAAAATATACTTCAGACTTTTGTAGTCTGTGTAGATCTCACATTTCTCTCCATAAAGATAGTGCCTCCATATCTTCAGAACAAATACAACTGCAGCCAATTCCAAATCATGAGTCGGATATCCTTTCTCATAATCCTTCAGTTGTCTTGATGCATACGCAATAACTTTGTCGTTCTGCATAAGAAAACAACCCAACCCTTTGTGTGAGGCATCACTATACACCACAAAATTTCCTGTATTATCTGATAATGCCAACACAGGTGCCATACTTAGCTTTTTCTTCAAATCTTGAAAACTTTCTTCACATTTCTCCGTCCAAACGAATTTAACAGCTTTCCTTATCAAATTTGTCAGCGGAGTGGCTATCTTAGAATAATCTTGAATAAATCTTCTATAATAACCAGCCAGTCCCAAGAAACTCCTCACTTCTGATGGTGTTCTTGGTTGTTCCCAATTGATCATAGCTTCCACTTTTGACGGATCCACTGAAATCCCATCTTTGTCAATCACATGCCCCAAAAATTGTACACGGTCGAGCCAAAATTCGCACTTAGAGAATTTTGCATACAACTTTTCCTTCCTTAGTGTTTCCAATGTCAAACATAAATGTTCCACGTGTTCTTCTTGAGTTTTGGAATACACCAGAATGTCATCAATAAATACCACTACAAACTTGTTTAAGAATGGTTTAAACACCCTATTCATCAAATCCATGAACGCAGTAGGGGCATTTGTTAAACCAAAAGACATCACCGAAACTTCGTAATGTCCGTACCGAGTTCTGAATGCCGTTCTAGGTATATCCTTCTTTCTTACTTTCAATTGGTGATACCCACTTCTCAGATCTATTTTTGAAAAATATTTAGCACCCTTCAACTGATCGAACAAGTCATCTATTCTAGGTAACGGATACCTATTCTTAATAGTGACCTTGTTTAATTCCCTATAATCAATGCAAAGACGCATTGACCCGTCCTTCTTCTTCATGAACAAAACTGGCACTCCCCACGACGATACGCTTAGTTGAATATATTTCTTGTCCAGCAGCTCTTGCAACTGTACCATCAATTCCTTCATTTCTACCGGAGCCATTCTATACGGGGCCTTCAATATTGGTGCTGTTCCCAGCGCCAAGTCGATCACGAACTCTATTTCTCTGTTACGCAGAAGTCCTGGCAAATCCTCTGGAAACACGTCTTCGAATTCCCTCACTACTGGTATTTCTTCTAGTTTCACACCCTTCTTCTGAGTATCGACTATGTAAGCTAAATTGCCCACACAACCTTGACTCAACAATTTCTTGGCCTACACAGTCGTCAGACATTTCATTTGTCTAGGCGACTTGCTACCATGAAATACTACCTTTGACGGAGTCATAAGGTTTACACACTTCTTTTGGCAATCAATTACCGCTCCGTATTTGAACAACCAATCCATTCCCAAAATTACATCAAATTCCCCGAGTCTAATCGAAATCAAATCTACTAACACGATATTCTCCTTAATGTTCACCCTACAGTTCTTGTATACGAATCTAATATGGATTACTTCTTTATTCGTAATTTCTATGTTCAAAGGAAAATTCAGTTCTTCTATAGGCAATTCTAACCTCTTAGCAAATTCATCAGATATAAATGAGCAAGTAGCACCCAAATCAAATAATACATATGCATTAATATCATTGATTGGGATAATACCTGACACTACATCTTTTGATTACACAAAGATCCTCGCATAATCATGTTGAAGGTTACCGGCGTGGGTTTGTTTTGATGTCGCAGTCCTATAATGGCCCATGTACCTCCATTGTTACCTCCATTGCTTCTGGTTCTCACTCCATCCTTCTTCTTAGGGCACTCACGAGCAAAGTGATCCTTGGATCCGCACGTGAAGCATACATTCTTCTTCGGTTGAGTGCAATTTGGGGCGATGTGACCCTCTTGGCCACAATTAAAGCATACTCGCTTCCCCATCAAGCATGCACCCTTATGAAATTTCCCGCATGTCGCATTATGCTTTAAACTTTTGTTTTTTTCACTACCACGATGGTTTCCAAAGACCCATGTTCCCATTCCACTTCCTTTTCAAGCTGTTATTGCTACTGGTGTTGTTGTTGTTGTTGTTGTTGTTGTTTCCACCGTTACCACCTCCATTCTTAATCTCATTCTCATTCTTCTCCTTCTTTTGTTCTTGATTGAACTTTGTCACTGTCTCGCCTCCACCTTCAGCAAGTACTTCCTTCTCCATCACTGCTGTAAACGTCTTTAACTAGAACAGGGAAACCCTACTGTACAACCAGGGCTTCAGTCCCTGTTCAAACCTTTTCGCCTTGCGTTCATCTGTGCTGACTTGATATGGCGCAAACCTCGCCAATTCATTGAATTTCACGCATACTCAGATACCGTCATCGTTCCTTGCTTTAGTTCCAGAAACTGCACTTCTAGCTGACTCTTCAAACTCTCCGGAAAATAGGTCTCGAAGAACAAGTCCTTGAACTTATCCCAGGTCATCACTTCTGGCCCTTCACGAGTTTTATTGGCCTGCCACCAATAACTAGCTTCTGCTTTCAACATGAATGTTGCGAAAGCAGTCTTCTGATCATCCCCTACCCTAGCAACATCGAATACCTTTTCTATCTCCATAATCCAGGTTTGTGCTTCGACTAGATTCATGGACCCACGGAATTCAGGTGGTCCAACCGCCTTGAAATCCTTAAACGTTGTACCATGGTGTTGTGGTTGATTTTGCAACGCTCCTGTCAGTAGTGTCACTAGTTGTTGAACGGGGTTACCGTCAACATTGTCGTTATTGGTTCCTTCAGTGGTTCGTCGTGGTGGTTGACTTCTGGGAGGCATTTTCTGTTAAAAGTACATTCATTAGATTATTATTCAATTCTTTTAAGTAATTTCTACTTAACTTGTCTCCAAAAAGAATAACCACTTAACATATAACACTTTGAATAAAGTAACAACTTTTATTTATTCATAACCTTTTTTGAAAACATAAAACAATAACATCTCTGCTATCTACATTACTTTACTGAACTACAAAAGTTTCAGGACAATATCATAATCATATCCCATAGGTTGCATAACACTTGGGATTTATAATTTATTTAACCTTTCACTCATCGTATAAAAAACTACGATGTTCTATTAAGATACTTCTTAGCCTATCACGTTCTTCCTCCATGACTCAAACATTGTTCTCGATCTAACACGAATGATGGCGGCGTCTCGAATCAATCGGATATCCCATGACCCGATCTTGAGCTCGATTAATTGCGGTGTTAAATACTTTATCCATCTCTTCCATCTTCATCCTCTTTGCTTGCGTTCTCTATCGCTTCTTTTGGTTCGTTGAAAAGCTTCCTCATAAGCATCTTCACTCTTGCCCTCTTAGCGCCTTCTTCTCTCTCACTTGTTCTTCGATTCAAATGACCACTTCGATCAATTGTTCTTTTTCTCCTTGATGCATGCTTTAGTTTCTCCTCGACATTTGTCAGTCGTTCTTCACGATCCTGGATCTCACCGTCTTTTTGTGTCATTGCAGTCTGTTGTTCAGCTACTATCTCCTGCAACTCCTCAACTGTATCCTGAAGTTCCACGTTATGGTCATAGACTTCATCGTACATACGAGCAGCCATCGAGGTTAGTGGAGTCTCCTCCTCCTCGTCCTCGTCATCCTCATCCTCCTGTGGCAACTCAACGGGATCCTCCTCGTCTGTCTCCACATCATCATCCTCATCTTCAACTACTGTGACCAACGGGGCTGACTCCCGTGGCAGTAGTTGTTCCCAAACTACATGAATGTCGCGAGGCTCCTCCTCTATAGGCATTTGAGGTCCCTCCTCCTTAGCCTGACTGGATTCTCCGACATTAGTCATCTTGACAACAAAGTTTTAAAGTTTTAATTATTAATCATTCTTACTCGACACTCACGAGTACATAAACTATAAACACATAAGCACATAAGTGTTTTATTACTTTTCTTTAAAACTCGATAAGAGTTATCTCCACTATCTTTTCAAAGGTTACTTCCTAAGGCTTTCCCCCCCACCTAAGGTTCATAGCCTAAAACTTTGATACCAACTTGTGACACCCCAAATCCGGTACTTTATTCCCACAGGATTTGGTGTTCACTTAATCAAAACATTCATTTCTAACTACCCAATTATAATAAAATTGAATAATAAAAACCTGCCCATACAGGATTAAACTTAAATAAAAATCTCCTAGGTTATCTAACCTTTAATCATCATTCAAATGCGGAAAACATTACATAACTTTTTTAAAATAAAGTCTAAGATCAACATAATAAAAGTCTAACATCTTAATCAAAGTAAAAATTACAAGTCTTCATCACTTGTACATTTTTCCCTTTCCTTTGCTAGTCGAAGGTTCACCTACCTTCTCTTCTTTAGCTGCAATGAGTTTATAAATATGCAAGAGTGAGCAAAACAATTGCTCACTGGATATAATATGGAATCAACAGGAGTATAACAATAATAACTGTCGAAATAGGCTCATCAAAAGTGAATAGTACTCTATCAATAATAATCAGAAACTAAAATCCCAAAATATGGAAAATATACATCACTGAGGGTCGTAAGACCATGAACTACGCCCACGATTGCCAAAAGTAATCTTTCAACTCCAACTTTAATAGTTATAAGACTATAAGGACCTCGTACTTAGGGGGATCAGCCCTTCGTACAATGTATTGTGCACAAACATTTTAACGCTATACGTAAGTTAACCCCTAATCATAACAATAGGGTTGTTCATCTCAGTATTTAGAGTACAAGTCCGCACCAAAAGAAGTTTGGTTTGGATAAGCTTTCAAGGTAATTTTGAATTCAACGAACATCAACTAAGGAGTAGTTGAATAAAACCAATAACACTATACTATAGAATAATCGTGATTGAATCAATCATAGTAAACTAAAGTCATGCTTTAGGAATAATCTAATAACATACAATTTGAATAACTATAACATACCTTGCTTGAACAATACTAAGCCAAGGTTAATTAGAATTGAATACTAAGCATGCATAGCAATTTGAACGATAGAAATGTTCGACATTAGTATATATAGTTGTGCATGCTAAACAACAAGTTAAATACAAGAATAACTTGCTCCAAAATAACTTACATCATTATATTGTAATCGAATTGAAAACAATAATTGAATTAACAAGATAATAGATTAGAAAACTTGCCTTATTCATAGATTAAATCGAACAATTCGAATCACAATATCCTATATATATATATATGTCATCATGACATAGTTAGTCACTACCACTTTACAACTTAACTAACTATATTCATCATGTATGTTTGATTATTTAATCACATAATCAAGTTATAACACAATTTAACATAATTATTCATAGTATAGAAATACTAAAATCAATATTTTACAGTCCTACTATCATCACATAACCTTTCTTAAAATTTTGTGTACAAAAAGTACAATTGTCGAGACCATTCTCGCAAACTCGCCTGCTACCTTTACAACGCTTTCACATTTGCTGGTGTGTGGGATGGCGGATGAAATATGCGATAAATAAACCACGGTTGCCACGCTACGGCATGGCGATATGCTGGCGCCACTTATGTAACTAAACTAACGTCTCATACGCATTGGCCGCTAAACGATTTTGACGACGACTTTTGCAACAAAGACAAAAAAAGCCATTTTGGCCTACAAGCTCATTTCTAACAGACTAATTCAAATGTAATTCATAAAAAAACTTCATGTAAACATAATTCAAGTACTCCTAACATGTTTCTACACATACAACAACATAAACAACGAATTTAAAACATCCAATTTCACTATTTTTAATAAAAACTCACTTTTTGATATTTCAATGAAAATCAACACTGTAAATTTTGTTTTCCAACCAAAACAATTAATTCAAAGTATCTTTATCAATAATTATACATACTCTATCAAATTAGATGGTCAATTTATCAACTAAACAACTAATTAACTCTCAATTTCTACTTTAAATTAACCCATACTCATTCAGAAAAACTCTCCGTGAAAAGGTTTTCTTCACAAATTACATACATATCATCAATTCATTGATTATAACTTATGAAAATAGTTTTAACATCACTAGTTTATCATATAAAGCCACATAACAACAACAATTCATCCTTACATAAGGATTCTACAGAGAATTTGGGAAGAAAAAAACTAAACTTTTAAAACTAAAAAGAATAGAATAATACCTTGAAGAAGATGATGATACTATCTCTTTGATTGTCAAGCTTTTCTCCTCTTCACTCCCAATTCTCTAGGATTCTCTCACTTTTCTTCTTCTCTTCTTCTTCTTCCTCTGAGTTTTTCTCTTTCTCTCTCTCTCTCTTACCTCTCTCCTCTATTCTTATGTCTTAGAATATAACGCATATAAGATATAATATATATTAATTATATAATATAATACTAACTTAACTGACATCAGTTATAATTTTTTTGAAATCAAAAGCCATAAGGCTTGTTTGGTTAACTAACTAAAAATAACCCATTAATCCTTATGCCTTGTTTGGTAAAACACAATTAGATAAAAGACTTAATAGGCATTAGGCCTTGTTTGACAAAACTGAATTAAACTCCCTTAATTTTTTTTAGTAACTCCTTTATAGCAAGGTTATTTATCACACTTCTATTTAATTAAATAATCAATTTAATCAATTCAATTACAAACCTAATGAATTACTTTAACACATAAATCATTATCACAAAACTATAATTTCTTTATAATCATAACTTTATTCAATCCAACTAACACCTTATTTTAATCACAAATTCCAATTAAAATACTATAATTCATTTAATCATTATTAGCTCTCTAACTTAATTATTAAATTAAATTAGTATATAATCTCATAGAAATTAATTTTCTTAGCTCCTTAATTATTTATTCAACAAATAATTAACTAAACCACATCAACTCAAATTGCCATTAAATACTTATATAATTCAATAAATATTTAATATTGTAAATAAATATTTAATATTTAATATTTAATTATTTATTCAACAAATAATTAACTAAACCACATCAACTCAAATTGAATAATTATTTATTCAACAATAAACATATAAATTAAATACTTATATAAATCAATAAATATTTAATATTACACTTTAAAATTCTGGAATGTTACATCATTCCCTCCTTACAAGGATTCTGTCCTCAGAATCACAACTCAAACAAATCATTCGTTACACATTTCAACTCAATTTTCTTCAAAAGAAGTCCCACAAGAACCATATCTTAACTTTCGAGCACAAACTACGCAAAACTGGCTCAACGGACTGCCTGACGGAAACCCAAAAATGCCATTTCGGCCATGGACCCATATTCCTGGATTAAAAAAGGGAAAATTCTATGTCATTGCATAGCCCTCAGAAAGGGCTTTTCGGAATGGTATGTCACGCTTCCATCGGACTCTCGGATTAAAAGTTATGAAGGTTCGAGGAACAACGCTTCGTCCGAGTTCACGTACTTTGAGACTGCGGGACCCACATTGCCCGGGGCACCCCGGTTAGCCATAGGTACACCTGCTACTGCCACAGGTACACCTACGGCTCCCCCCTATAAATAGAGGGCTTGGGGTGGCCATATTTGAAGGAGAAAAGGCGAGGAAGGCCTGTCCAATTTGCTCTGTACACACTATAAACTGAATGCTTTCTCATTTTAAACACTTGTGAGCTTCTATATTGTTTTATTTTTACCGGCGGGAGCCGAGTGTTCATCCATTTAAAGTCATTGATGTCTTCTTTGGCAGTCCACTGTAAGCCTTCTTACACTTTCTAAAGCCTTTTTCCACTACTGTGCACACACAGTTTTGCACGTTGAGAGTCGTGTTGCGTGTGTATCCTCGGACTTCGCTTCGTGGCTTTTATTTCTTTTTATATATATATTTATATATATTATATATATATATATATATATATAATATATCGACACTAACATCATCGAGGCTTATTTTCATCTTGAGAGTTTATTGCTTATATATATATATATATATATATATATATATATATATATATATATATATATATATATATATATATATATACGTATATATATTTTATATATATATAAATACTTATATATGTTGTTGCTATCAACCTCTCTGTTTGATTGAGCTTTAATTTCACATCCGAGCGTTCGGATATATATATATATATATATATATATATATATATATATATATATATCGTAGTGAATTAATTGAAAACGAGCACGGATCGATATATGTCCAATGCGTTTATATATATATATATATATATATATATATATATATTTACATATTTAGTCATCCTGGAGTTTACTTCATTGACCTTTTACAGACTTTATTTACATTTTTTCTACTTTGGAGTTTACTTGCTAGGCGTTTGATTCTTTTATTTATATTTTCTCAATCCCCCATGGATGTGCTTGGTGGTGGTTGATTGGTTTTTACTACTTTATTTACATTTGTAATCCCCCATGGAGGTGCTTCGTGGTGGTTGATTGTCTGCACACACACACACACACATATATATATATATATTTACTTCTTTTATATAAATAACTTTTTACAGCTTTCATACAAATTGCTACATCATGTGAGCCTATGAATCATGTGATCATAGATTCAGTCTACTGAATCTAGTTTTGGTTCCCGTGATGGACATTTTCAGCTGTACACGACTTGTAAATTATTCACGGTGTTCGAATTTCCTTAGATGACTCTCATGCCCACAAGGAGTTCGGCACTGCTACGTATATTATTTTCTCGAAGATGCTTCACATCTCGAAAATAAAAGCAATCAAGCCGAACACATAATAAAATGGAAGTATCAAAGGCCTCAATTACTATTGAGCACAAGGGTTTGAAAACCCTCTTTTTACAAAACATCACTGCTATATCTTGCTAAAACAGAGCAGAAATTCAAACCCTTTGTATATAGGTGCGAACGAGGCATAACACTACTTCCAAATATTTGCACATTGATCCATACACACACACATTCATATAATAGTTTAATTGAAAAGTGGTGGTCACCGTGGCAACACGGATATCAGGGGGTGCCTAACGAATCTCGATTTCACTGACCCGTTAAGCAGTGTCACATCACTAGGTCAATGTACAGATCTTTTCTCAGTTATGTTGGTACAATAATTTAAAAAACCAACTGGCGACTCTTATAGTCCGATCGTCAACATATACATGTCGGACCTTTTCACAACTTGTTTTTTCAAACAAATCTCACCTAACATGAGAACACCAAAAGACAAGAACAGAAAAAGGGACAAATAAAAATTCTGACGTTGACAGATGGCGACTCTGCTGGAGACATATATTAAGAGGGCTTAAGCTGCTACTATAAACTTTTCAAAATCGTTATCTGCTTGTGTGTGGATATTGCATTTACATTTGAATGAATGTGTACGAATGCATTTACTTATTGCACTTAGTGCTTCGCACCATATCTACTTGTGATATTAATGCTTCACACATGTCATCATTTCCATACGGTCAGACACGTTGTATGTGAATGCATGTTGTGTGGTTCCTCCACCAGGAGGCTATCATGTCGGTGTTTGATTACTGGACTCGTAGGAAGACTAATTCCAACAAGGCTCAGGAAAGTTGTGACGCCCCCAAAATAGGTATACATCACCCATTCTGAGTTGTCAATACATGGTACAGAAACAACTACAACTTTATTATTACAACAGTAAAACTGTGAGTTTAAATACAAATATTATCTTCTAGACAATATTTATACTCATATAAATCCTCATCACATTTATTGATACATTATTTTACAAAATGGTGAGGACTACTAAACAATCCTTTCTAAAACCTTCATTCCATACCCCAGGCTAAATACTTGCTATATTTCTCGCCTCCACGAGAAGAATGGAACAAAAGGAAAAGGGTGAGCTCAACTAGCTCAATAAAGAATATTATGACTAAGATAATATACAACAAATTATCGTTAGTCTTCAACGGGGAAAATTTAATAGAATACAATAGACAACAAATTTTCAATCAATATTACATGGCGGAAATAATAATTCATTAGAAGAGTTAAGTAGAGAATGCAAACTACTATCTTCTATGTATGAATTTAAAAGTTCATCGCCTATCTTTTATCCTGTAACAACAATCAATATACATCCGAATCAAATATTCATCTTTGCACTCTGAGCCAAAGATATTCATCGATTAGTCATGTTCATTTAAACACTGTTCATCTTTGCACTACAGGGCCAAAGATATTAATCGATCGGTCATGTTCATCTCAACACCGTTCATCTTTGCACTTTCTGGGCCAAAGATATTCTTCAAAATCATTCATCTTTGCACTACGGGGCCAAAGATATTCTTCAAAATCATTCATCTTTTTACACAAGCCAAAGATATTCAATAATATCATCATTTAAGGCGAGGATGATGAAAAATATTTTAAAGAACGAATCCGATGAAACAAAATGACAAGGATTAAGGATTAAGGATTAGTACTTTGTTTTATCCATGTCCAACAATACCCCAAAAATAATCACGGTGGTGTAAAATTCAAGAATGATCAAAACATGGATCTGATCAAAGCTAGTATCCAAAATAGATGTTTTGGACAAAAAGAAGAAATTTTATTTTTTGGTGAATAGTGTCGTTATCGTGAATAGTCTTGTATATCGTGAATAGTCTTAGTATCACGTGAATAGTCCGTATCATGAATAGTAAATCCGACACCAAAAGATAGAAATTCCACAAAAACATCTTCACGTTTCATGAATAGTACTCGTGAATAGTAACTCGTGAATAGTAACTCATGAATAGTAACTCGTGAATAGTAACTCATGAATAGTAACCCCGACATGAAAAAGTTCCAAATTTGATAAAAACTTCAGATCAACATTTCAGCATAATGATATTGAAGAAATAATATCATTAAGAAAAAAATAATATCCCTTACCTCAAAGAATCAGTACTTCGGAAGGAAAGGTCGGAAGTGATCTTTGAATGAAACTTATCTTGAATAACAACTCTCAAAGTATCTAAATACTCACAAAATACGCCTTCAATAATATAGAGAGAAAGAGAAAACTTTTTTTACGGTGTGATTTTCAATTCTAACTTAGCCCTCTATTTATAGGAAAATGTTAGCCCGCCGAAGCAGACTTGACCTGCTACCTGATGGCTTTACCTGCTACTATTGCCACCCACCACATTTGAAATAAAATTCAGCACATTTCTTCACCAACCACAAGTGGGGCCCACTCAATTCTAGAATTTTCCACCAAAATCAATTATAACCCTAATTTCCGAATCAGACACCTCTTAAAATTCATAACAAATCATTCGTGCATTTTTAACGGTTCAAAATTTGTGGACATATACTCAACTTATGTATGTATAACATACCCAAAAATTACCACAATCCAGCAGTGGGATTAAAATTATAATCCCCAATATATCTTAAAACCCCACGATTTAATTTTTAATACCTCCAATCTGGTAAAATACTGATAAAACACCTCAACAATAATTTCTTCATTTATAACCACATAAATAAATCCATCATTTATATCCACATAAAATAAATATTTCTTTATCATATGAATCAATAATTAATTATTCACAAATAATATTACGAATCACAATTATGACCAACGGTAGTTCAGGAAAGGGGCTTTCAGATAAGGATTTCTCCTTCTTGGCGGCGCAATTAGGTGACCAAACCTCTCATTGTGAACTTTCTAGACATTGCCAATAATGCTATCTAATAATATTATTTAAATAATATGAATTATTGATCGATAATGGAGATAATGTGCGGTGACAATTATTGAACAACAATAATATAAAATATCAACGTGAATTATTGAATCAATAAAATAAAATATTGAGCGATAACTCTTTGTAAAAATTATTGAGTAGTGCCTTCTTACGTAAGGATCAATAATTCAACAATCTTTGTGCAATCTGAGTGTATATCTTGTGCAACCACAGCGTATTCTTGTATTTTAACCACCGGTATTCAACGGTCTTAATTGGTAACAACTTCTGGCAGTTATTTTTAACCAACTTATATTTGTCGTTTTCTTCATCCATAAACTTTCCGTTATGGGGCCCACACATGGGCATTTGCTAGTATAAATACGAATATTCTGACAGATCTGAATATTCCACGACCAAACGAATATTCCCAGCAAAAATGAATATTTTATAACCACTTGCTTATTTTGAAATATTTGCGTATTTAACCCTTAACTATCCACATTAATCAAATCAACCCTTACTATTTCAAAATAATAAATAAAGGAAATTCCTTTTTATTTAAAAAAAAATTTGAGGTCTTACAACCTCCCTCCTTATGAAATTTCGTCCTCGAAATTGGCGTGCGTACTGGTGTTTCGAAAAGGTGAGGATACCTCGCTTTCATTTCGTTTCCAATTCCCAGGTCATTTCCTCTATAGCATGATTCCTCCACAAAACTTTAACTTGTGGTATGACCTTTGCGCGTAGGACATGCTCCTTCCTATCCAAGATCTTGATAGGTACCTCCTCATCGTTAAGTCTTGGCTATCTCGTCCAGTTTCTAACTTCAATAACGTGGTTCGGTCTTTCACATATTTACTGAAATGCGGATATGTGAAACACATTATGAACACGAGACATACTTTCGAGAGTAACGCAGTCTATAGGCTACATTTCCTACTCGGCCAAGAATTTGAAATGGACCAATAAATGCGTGGATTGAGCTTTCCTCTCTTCCCAAATCTTGTAACTCCCTTCCATGGAGCAACTTCATGACAATACATGATCCCCTTACATTAAATTCCACGTCCTTTCGATGAAGATCCGCATAACTCTTTTGTCGATCTTGAGCCGTTTTGTATCGTTGTCGAATTATTTGGATCTTTTCGGTGATCATATACGTACTAACTCGGGTCCCAACAATGTTGCTTCACCCACCTCATCCCAACATATTGGAGAGCGACATTTTCGTCCATATAATGCTTGAATGGAGCCACACCTATACTTGCACGATAAGCATTGTTGTAGGAGAATTCCACCAATGGTAAATACTTATCCAACTACCCTTGAAGTCTAGGACACGAGTCTTAATAAATCTTCAAGAGTTTGAATAGTCCTCTCTGATTGTCCGTCTGGTTTGGGGATGGTATGCGAAACTAAATCGCAAATCCGTGCCCATAGCTTTTTGCAAGCTAACCCAAAATCTTGAAGTGAATCTTGGGTCACGATCCAAAACTATGGATACAGGGCATGCCATACAACCTCACAATCTCATTTACGTACATACTAGCAAGGCGTTCAAGTGAATAAGTCTCCGTATCGGCAAAAATGAAAGCGGACTTGGTTAATCTATCAACAATAACCCAAATAGCATTGATGCCTTGAGAAACCGTAGGAAGACCCGTGTAACGAAATCCATGGTAATGTGTTCCCACTTCCATTCAGGAATCTCAAGTGGTTGCTGATGGACCCTTAGGTACTAGATGCTCCGCCTTTACACGTTGGCAAGTTAAACACATCGAGATAAACTTTGCAATCTCTCTCTTCATATTATTCCACCAAAATGTATATCGAAGATCACGATACATTTAGTACTTCCGGGATGGATTGCAATTGGTGTATTGTGTGCCTCCATCATAATCTTGTACTTCAAATCGAGTCGTTAGAACACAAAGTCTAGAGTGGACTCAAGTATTCCTTCTTCATCAATTCTAAGCTTAGGAATAGCTCCTTCTTGTACTTTCTTCTTCATACGTGCCATTTCCGGATTGGGTGGCTTGAGCAACCTTAACTTTTTCTATTAAAGTTGGCTCTGTCGTATATACTTGACATCATCGCTTTTCGTTCCGCATATGATCTTCTACCTCGTCACGCGTCATTACCACGTTAAACTTTCCGGATGGTATTGAATAGTGTGGTCGTAGTCTTTCAATAGTTCGAGCCAGCGTCATTTGCCGCGTGTTGAGTTCTTTTTGAGTGAAGAAATATTTAAGGCTTTTATGGTGCGAATATATCTCCACTTTCTCCCCATATAGATAGTGCCTCCATATCTTTAGCGCTGAAACATTTGCTGCTAACTCTAGATCATGGTAGGATAATTCCTCTCATACTCTTTAAGTTGTCGCGAGGCATAGGCTATGACTTTCCCACGTTGCATGAGAACACATCCTAACCCTTTGCACGAAGCATCGGCCAGATAACAAATCCATCCGAACGGATGGTATTGTTAGAAACAGTCTTAGAAATAAGTCTCCTCTTAAGCTCTTGGAAACTTTTCTCGCATTCTTACGCCCCAAAGCGAATTTCGTATCCTTTCGAGTTAGCCGAGTTAATGGAGTAGCGATTAGAAAACCCTTCCACGAATCTCCGATAATAACCATTAAGCCCAAAAAGCTACGCACTTGATCATCAAACTTGGTTGCTCCCAACTTTGTATTGCTTCAATCTTGGCACGGATCAGCAGATACTCCATGTTTTGACACCACATGCCCAAGAAAGGCTACTTCCTCGAAGCGAACTTCGCATTTCTTTAATTTGGCATATAGTTGGTTTTCACGAAGCCTTTGGAGTACCGACTTCAAATGGTGCTCATGATCTTCACGACTTTTGGAATATATAAGGATGTCATCAATAAAGACAACAATGGGATCCAAATATTCCTTGAATACTCGGTTCATCATATCCATGAAAGCCGCGAGAGCATTAGTTAGTCCGAAAGACATGACTAAGAATTCATAATGCCCATACCTGGGGAGTTACGAAGGCGGTCTTTGGAATATCCTCGATTCTAATCTTCGGTGATGATATCGAGCGAAGATCGATTTTTGAAAAGAATTGTGCCCTTACAATTGGTCAAACAAGTCATCAATACGAGTAGAGGATACCTATTCTTGATGGTGACATGGTTCAATTCGATAGTCGATACAAAGTCGCATACTCCGTCTTTCTTTTTTACAAATAAAGCAGGAGCACCCCGAGGAGATGTACTTGGGGCGAATGAAATCGATGTCCAACAATTTCACATGTAATTGGACCTTTAACTCCACGAAGTTCAATAGGAGCCATTCGATATGGGGTTTTAGAAATGGGCTTTGTGCGGGTTCAAGATCAATAAAGAATTCAACTTCACGTTACGGGGTAGGCCAGGGAAGTTCTTGAAATCGTCGGGAAAATCGATAACAACAGAATATTATTCAAATTTGGCGTGTCTTTATTCAAATCCATAACATGGGCTAAGAAAGCTTGACATCCGTTTTTCAATAAGCGAATAGCTTTATGATTAGATATGATAGTGATTGATTTTAATGGTTTAGTTGCTTGAATTAAATACAACGAGGTTGGTTAGGAATATGAAAACTAACAACCTTACGAAAACAATCAATTTTGGCATGATGAGTAGTTAACCAATCAATCCCTAAAATCACATCAAAAGCAAGTATCTTTAAAGAGATAAGGTCAACGGGTAAGGTGATGGTGCCAACTTGAATCAAACAAGATTTATAAGCGATGGATGTGATGAAAGTTTCTCTAACGGAGTTTCCACAGATAGGTCAAAGTCTAATTTCTCCGGTCGAGTTTAAGCGTTGAGCACATGCAGGAGAGATAAATGAATGGGTATGCCGGTATCAAGTAAGGTATAAACTTAGCAAGAATTTATAAATAGCTTACCCGTGATCACCTCGTTTGGGTTCCTCGCATTATGACCCGATCCACACAAAGCGCTCTTCCGGAATCGTTGACTTTGACTTTTACAGGGACGATCTTTTGAGTCACCGATCCCGGCGAACTAGGTTTATTCTGCAAATACAATCTCGGCGATATGTCCTTCCTTTCCTGACTATAACATACCTTGAAGCTGTTGTGGGCGGTTTGGTGATATGTCCCTCTTTTCCGCATTTGTAGCATATGAAATGGGTGGTCGTTCTCCTCCCTTAGAACCGATTCTTTGCAAACCTTTGTCATCTTCACATAGTCGTTGTTAAATCTCCTCTTTTAAAATCTCCTCTCGACTCGCTTCTTACATTTTCATGACCATGATTACCACCGAGTGGTTACCATTTACTGTCCGTCTGTTTCTTTTTCCGTAGGTTATCATTATTACATTGTTGCCATCTACAGTGCGATCCACGGTTATGGTCCCTCGATTTGACCGTACTCGTTATCTCGCTCTAATAATTGAGCCACATTTACAACATCTGAATAAAGAGAAAGTTTATGAGAAATGAGATCTTGGCGTGTCTTAGGGTTTCAAACCTCTAAGAAACATCCGCGTCATCGTTCCTCATTCTCCACCAAATGAGGTCTGAAACACGGATAACTCTGCAAACTTTGCCTCGTCTTTGAGACAAATCGTGTTGTTTTGCTCTAATCGATGAACTCCACTTCCTTCATATAGCCGAACACTTTCGGAAAAGTATTTGTCATTAAATAGTCTCTGAAGCGTCTCCCAGAAGACATCTTTGAGTCTTGCGGTTGGATGGAGTGCGCTTCACGAGACTCCCACCGATGGTCTGCCTCGCCACGGAACATAAAGGTGGCGAATAGAACCTTCTGTTCCTCCGTGCATCCCAAGACATCGAATATCTTGGTAATTTGTTTGACCCGTGTTTCCGCCATGATCGGATCTGGCTTTCCCTTAAATTCGGTGGTCCCAACTCTTTGAAGCTTTGGTTTGTGACAACAACCGTGAATTGCTATCATTTCCTCCTGTATTTTGAACACGAGTCTCCTCGTGCGATTTTGCATGAGCTGCAAAAAGCTTCTAAACATCCCTCGTTCATCATCTCGCTTTCGGTGGTGTTGTTCACGGGAGAACATTGCCCGACTGTTGCCGTTCTCCTCGTTGGTAAATCTGAGGCATCTCCACGGTCTCATTTACTCCTTTGTTAATATTCTCGATCGACATTCTCAAATCTTGTCATAAAACAAGGGTTAATTAAAAAATCAATATATCACATAATATCCTATATCTTGACCAACTAACAAATAAGCTTAGGTAGGACACACTTTAGCGAAGGATTTACTCGTCTCTCCCTCTAGTTCTATTTCCCGATCTCATGGAGATCATATCCTAAGCTACGATACCAACTTTGGCGCCCCCAAAAATAGGTATACATCACCCATTACGAGTTGTCGATACATGAGTGCGAAAGCAACTACAACTTTATTATTACAACGAAAGCTGTGAGTTTAAATACAAATATTATCTTCTGAAGACAATATTTATACTCATATAAATCCTCATCACATTTATTGATACATTATTTTACAAAATGGTGAGGACTACTAAACAATCCTTTCTAAAACCTTCATTCCATACCCAGGCTAAATACGTACTCGCTATATTCTAGCCTCCACGAGAAGAATGGAACAAAAGGAAAAGGGTGAGCTCAACTAGCTCGGTAAAGAATATTATGACTAAGATAATATCTGACAAATTATCGTTAGTCTTCAACAGGAAAAAATTTAATAGAATCTGATAGACAACAAATTTTCAATCAATATTAGCGATGAAATAATAATTCATTAGAAGAGTTAAGTAGAGAATGCAAACTACTATCTTCTATGTATGAATTTAAAAGTTCATCGTCTATCTTTTATCCTGTAACAACAATCGATATACATCTCGAATCAAATATTCATCTTTGCACTCTGGCCGAAGATATTCATCATTAATTAAGTATTCATTTAAACACTGTTCATTCATCTTTGCACTACAGGCCAAAGATATTAATCGATCGGTCGTATTCATCTCATTCATCTTTTTACTCTGAGCCAAAGATATTCTTCAGAAATCATTCATCTTTTACTCTCTGGGCCAAAGATATTCTTCAAAATCATTCATCTTTGCACTCTGAGGCCAAGATATTCAATAATATCATCATTTAAGGCGAGGATGATGAAAATATTTTTAAAAAGCGAATCCGATGAAACAAAATGACAAGGATTAAGGATTAAGGATTAGTACTTTGTTTTATCCATGTCCAACAATACCCCAAAAATAATCACGGTGGTGTAAAATTCAAGAATGATCAAAACATGGATCTGATCAAAGCTAGTATCCAAAATAGATATTTTGGACAAAAGAAGAAATTTTATTTTTGGTGAATAGTGTCGTATCGTGAATAGTCTTAGTATCGTGAATAGTCTTAGATATCGTGAATAATCTTGCAGTATCATGAATAGTAAATCAGAGACACCAAAAGATAGAAATTCCACAAAAACATCTTCACGTTTTCATGAATAGTACTTTCGTGAATAGTAACTCGTGAATAGTAACTCATGAATAGTAACTCGTGAATAGTAACTCATGAATAGTAACCCCAGAGCATGAAAAAGTTCCAAATTTGATAAAACTTCGATCAACATTTCAGCATAATGATATTGAAGAAATAATATCATTAAGAAAAAAAATAATATCCCTTACCTCAAAGAATCAGTACTTCCTTGGAAGGAAAGGTCGGAAGTGATCTTGAATGAAACTTATTTGAATTGAGACAACTCTCTCAAAGTATCTAAATACTCACAAAATCGCTCGATAATATAGAGAGAGAGAGAGAAAACTTTGTTTACGGTGTGATTTTCAATTCTAACTTAGCCCTCTATTTATAGGAAAATGTTAGCCGTAGAAGTAGACTTGACACTGCTTACACGATGGCTTTACACTACTATTGCCACCCACCACATTTGAAATAAAATTCAGCACATTTCTTCACCAACCACAAGTGGGGCCCACTCAATTCTAAATTTTCCACCAAAATCAATTATAACCCTAATTTCCGAATCAGACACCTCTTAAAATTCATAACAAATCATTCGTGCATTTTAACGGTTCAAAATTTGTGGACATATACTCAACTTATGTATGTATAACATACCCAAAATTACCACAATCAGCGGTCGGATTAAAAATTATAATCCCCATGATATATCTCAAAACCCACGATTTAATTTTTAATACCTCGATCGGTAAAATCTTGATAAAACACCTCAACAATAATTTCTTCATTTATAACCACATAAATAAATCCATCATTTATATCCACATAAAATAAATATTTCTTTATCATATGAATCAATAATTAATTATTCACAAATAATATTACGAGAATCACAATTATAATGACGGTAGTTCCGGAAGGGGGGCTTTCAGATAAGGATTTCTCCTTCTTGGCGCCGCAATTAGGTGACCAAACCTCTCCTTGACGAGAACTTTCTAGACATTGCCAATAATGCTTATCTAATAATATTATTTAAATAATATGAATTATTGATCGATAATGGAGATAATGTGCGGTGACAATTATTGAACAACAATAATATAAAATATCAACGCATGACAATTATTGAATCGATAAAATAAAATATTGAGCGATAACTCACTGTAAAAATTATTGAGTAGTGCCTTCTTACGTAAGGATCGATAATTCAACAATCATGTGCAATCTGGGTGTCTCTTTGTGCGACCACAGCGTATTCTTTGTATTTTAACCACCGGGTATTCAACGATCTTACTTGGTAACAACTAACTAGTTATTTTTAACCAACTTATATTTATCGTTTTCTTCATCCAATCGCTTTCCGTTATGGGGCCCACACATGGGCTTTTGTCGTCGTGCGAATATTCCCAAAGCGATCTGAATATTCCACGACCAAACGAATATTCCCAAACAAAAAATGAATATTTTATAACCACTTGCTTATTTTGAAATATTTGCGTATTTAACCCTAACTATCCACATTAATCAAATCAACCCTTACTATTTCAAAATAATAAATAAAGGAAATTCCTTTTTATTTAAAAAAAAATTCTGGGTCTTACAACCTCCCCTCCTTATGAAATTTCGTCCTCGAAATTGGCGTACGTATACTGGTGTTTGAAAAAGGTGAGGATACCTACGCTTTCATTTCCGTTTCCAATTCCCGGTCATTTCCTCTATAGCATGATTCCTCCACAAAACTTTAACTTGTGGTATGACCTTTCTTGGCGTAGGACATGCTCCTTCCTATCCAAGATCTTGATAGGTACCTCCTCATACGTTAAGTCTTGGCTATCTCGTCCGGTTCTAACTTCGATAACGTGGTTCGGGTCTTTCACATATTTACTGAAATACGGATATGTGAAACACATTATGAACACGAGACATACTCGAGGTAACGCAAGTCTATAGGCTACATTTCCTACTCGGTCAAGAATTTGAAATGGACCAATAAATCGTGGATTGAGCTTTCCTCTCTTCCCAAATCTTGTAACTCCCTTCCATGGAGCAACACGCAACAATAATCGCTGATCCCTACATTAAATTCCACGTCCTTTCGATGAAGATCCGCATAACTCTTTTGTCGATCTTGAGCCGTTTTTGTATCGTTATCGAATTATTTGGATCTTTTCGGTGAGTCATACGTACTAACTTCGGGTCCCAACAATGTTGCTTCACCCACCTCATCCCAACATATTGGAGAACGACATTTTCGTCCATATAATGCTTGAATGGAGCCACACCTATACTTGCTGATAAGCTGTTGTTGTAGGAGAATTCCACCAATGGTAAATACTTATCCCAACTACCCTTGAAGTCTAGGACACGAGTCTTAATAAATCTTCAAGAGTTTGAATAGTCCTCTCGATTGTCCGTCCGTTTGGGGATGGTATGCGAACTAAATCATGCAAATCCGTGCCCATAGCTTTTTGCAAGCTAACCCAAAATCTTGAAGTGAATCTTGGGTCACGATCCGAAACTATGGATACGGGCATGCCATGCAACCTCACAATCTCATTTACGTACATACTAGCAAGGCGTTCAAGTGAATAAGTCTCCGTGTATCGGCAAAAATGAAGCGGACTTGGTTAATCTATCAACAATAACCCAAATAGCATTGATGCCTTGAGAAACCGTAGGAAGACCCGTAACGAAATCCATGGTAATGTGTTCCCACTTCCATTCAGAATCTCAAGTGGTTGCAGCGGACCCTTAGGTACTAGATGCTCCGCCTTTACCGTTAGGCAAGTTAAACACATCGAGATAAACTTTGCAATCTCTCTCTTCATATTATTCCACCAAAATGTATGTCGAAGATCACGATACATTTAGTACTTCGAGGATGGATTGCAATTGGTGTATTGTGTGCCTCCATCATAATCTTGTACTTCAAATCGAGTCGTTAGGAACACAAAAGTCTAGAGTGGACTCAAGTATTCCTTCTTCATCAATTCTAAACCGGGAATAGCTCCTTCTTGTACTTTCTTCTTCATACGTGTCATTTCAAGAATTGGGGGCTTGAGCAACCTTAACTTTTCTATTAAAGTTGGCTCTGTCGTATACTTGACATCATCGCACTTTTCGTTCCGCATATGATCTTCTACTCAACGCGTCGGCTACCACGTTAAACTTTTCCGGGATGGTATTGAATAGTGTGGTCGTAGTCTTTCAATAGTTAGAGCCAGCGTCATTTGCCGCATGTTGAGTTCTTTTGAGTGAAGAAATATTTAAGGCTTTTATGGTGCGAATATATCTCCACTTTCTCCCCATATAGATAGTGCCTCCATATCTTTAAGCAGCAACGCATTTTGCGCCTCTCTAGATCATGAGTAGGATAATTCCTCTCATACTCTTTAAGTTGTCATGAGGCATAGGCTATGACTTTCCCACGTTGCATGAGAACACATCCTAACCCTTTGCACGAAGCATCGTTTGTAGATAACAAATCCATCCGAACCAGATGGTATTGTTAGAACAGTCTTAAAATAAGTCTCCTCTTAAGCTCTTGGAAACTTTTCTCGCATTCTTCCGCTCAAGCAATTTTGTATCCTTTCGAGTTAGGCGAGTTAATGGAGTAGCGATTAGAAAACCCTTCCACGAATCTCCGATAATAACCATTAAGCCCAAAAAGCTCGCACTTGATCATCAAACTTGGTTGCTCTGACTTTGTATTGCTTCAATCTTGGCGGGATCAACGGATACTCCATGTTTTGACACCACATGCCCAAGAAAGGCTACTTCCTCAAGCCGAACTTCGCATTTCTTTAATTTGGCATATAGTTGGTTTTCACGAAGCCTTTGGAGTACCGACTTCAAATGGTGCTCATGATCTTCACGACTTTTGGAATATATAAGGATGTCATCAATAAAGACAACAACGAATGATCCAAATATTCCTTGAATACTCGGTTCATCATATCCATGAAAGCCGCAGGAGCATTAGTTAATCCGAAAGACATGACTAAGAATTCATAATGCCCATACAGAGTTACGAAAGGCGGTCTTTGGAATATCCTCGATTCTAATCTTGGTTGATGATATCCGAATCGAAGATCGATTTTTGAAAAGAATTGTGCCCCTTACAATGGTCAAACAAGTCATCAATACGAGGTAGAGGATACCTATTCTTGATGGTGACATGGTTCAATTCCCGATAGTCAATACAAAAAGTCGCATACTCCGTCTTTCTTTTTACAAATAAAGCAGAGGCACCCAAGGAGATGTACTAGGACCAGATGAAACCGATGTCCAACAATTCACAGAATTGGACCTTTAACTCCTGAAGTTCAATAGGAGCCATTCGATATGGGGTTTTAGAAATGGGCTTTGTACGGGTTCAAGATCAATAAAGAATTCAACTTCACGTTACGGGGTAGGCAAGAAGTTCTTGAAAATCGTCGAGGAAAAGTCAATAACAACAGAATATTATTCAAATTTGGCGTGTCTTTATTCAAATCCATAACATGGGCTAAGAAAGCTTGACATCCGTTTTTCAATAAGCGAATAGCTTTATGATTAGATATGATAGTGATTGATTTTAATGGTTTAGTTGCTTGAATTAAATAACAAAGGGTTGGTTAGGAATATGAAAACTAACAACCTTACGAAAACAATCAATTTTGGCATGATGAGTAGTTAACCAATCAATCCCTAAAATCACATCAAAAGCAAGTATCTTTAAAGAGATAAGGTCAACGGTAAGGTGATGGTGCCAACTTGAATCAAACAAGATTTATAAGCGATGGATGTGATGAAAGTTTCTCCTAACGGAGTTTCCACGAGATAGGTCAAAGTCTAATTTCTCCTGAGTCAAGTTTAAGCGTTGAGCACATGCGGGAGAGATAAATGAATGGGTATGCCCCGGTATCAAGTAAGGTATAAACTTAGCAAGAATTTATAAATAGCTTACCGTGATCACCTCGTTTGGGTTCCTCGCATTATGACCGATCACAACAAACGCTCTTCCGGAATCGTTGACTTTGACTTTTACGGGACGATCTTTTGAGTCACCGTCCCCATTGAACTAGGTTTTATTCTGCATACAATCTCGGCGATATGTCCTTCCTTTCCACAACTATAACATACCTTGAACTGTTGTGGGCGGTTTGGTGATATGTCCCTCTTTTCGCATTTGTAGCATATATGATGGGTGGTCGTTCTCCTCCCTTAGAACCGATTCTTTGCGAGCCTTTGTCATCTTCACATAGTCGTTGTTAAATCTCCTCTTTTAAAATCTCCTCCTCACTTCGCTTCTTTCATTTTTCATGACCATGATTACCACCCGAGTGGTTACCATTTACATCCGTCTCTGCATTTCTTTCTCCGTAGGTTATCATTATTACATTGTTTGCGCCATCTACAGTGCGATCCTGGTTATGGTCCCTCGATTGACCGTACTCGTTATCTCGCTCTAATAATTGAGCCACATTTACAACATCGAATAAAGAGAAAGTTTATGAGAAATGAGATCTTGGCGTATCTTAGGGTTTCAAACCTCTAAGAAACATCCGCGTCATCGTTCCTCATTCTCCACCAAATGAGGTCTGAAACACAGATAACTCTGCAAACTTTGCCTCGTCTTTGAGACACCGTCATATTGTTTTGCTCTAATCGATGAACTCCACTTCCTTCATATAGCGAACACTTTTTCGGAAAGTATTTGTCATTAAATAATCTCTGAAACGCGTCTCCCAAGACATGCCTTTGAGTCTTTGGATGGGTGCGCTTCACAGACTCCACCGATGAGTCTGCCTTTCGCCACGGAACATAAAGGTGGCGAATGGAACCTTCTGTTCCTCGTGCATCCCAAGACATCGAATATCTTGGTAATTTGTTTGACCCATGTTTCCGCCATGATCGGATCTGGCTTTCCCTTAAATTCGGTGGTCCCAACTCTTTGAACTGCTTGCATTTGTGACAACCCGTGAATTATCATTTCCTCCTGTATTTTGAACACGAGTCTCCTCGTGCGATTTTGCATGAACTGCAAAAAGCTTCTAAACATCCCTCGTTCATCATCTCTCGCTCGGTGGTGTTGTTCACGGGAGGAACATTGCCCGACTGTTGCGTTTCTCCTCGTTGGTAAGTCTGAGGCATCTCCACGGTCTCATTTACTCCTTTGTTAATATTCTCGATTGACATTCTCAAATCTTTGTCATAAAACAAGGGTTAATTAAGAAAATCAATATATCACATAATATCCCTATATCTTGACCAACTAACAAATAAGCTTAGGTAGGACACACTAGCGAAGGATTTACTCGTCTCTCCCTCTAGTTCTATTTCCCGATCTCCGCCAGAGATCATATCCTAAGCTCGATACCAACTTTGGCGCCCCCAAAATAGGTATACATCACCCATTCCGAGTTGTCAATACATGATGCGAAGCTTGACTACAACTTTATTATTACAACAAGAAAGCGTGAGTTTAAATACAAATATTATCTTCTAGACAATATTTATACTCACATAAATCCTCATCACATTTATTGATACATTATTTTACAAAATGGTGAGGACTACTAAACAATCCTTTCTAAAACCTTCATTCCATACCCCAGAGCTACTTACTCGCTATATTCTCGCCTCCCGAGAAGAATGGAACAAAAGGAAAAGGGTGAGCTCAACTAGCTTCGATAAAGAATATTATGACTAAGATAATATACAACAAATTATCGTTAGTCTTCAACGAGGAAAAATTTAATAGAATACTGATAGACAACAAATTTTCAATCAATATTCGCATTGAAATAATAATTCATTAGAAGAGTTAAGTAGAGAATGCAAACTACTATCTTCTATGTATGAATTTAAAAGTTTATCGTCACATCTTTTATCCTGTAACAACAATCAATATACATCTGAATCAAATATTCATCTTTGCACTACAGCCGAAGATATTCATCATTAATTAGTCATGTTCATTTAAACACTGTTCATCTTTACTCTACAGGCCAAAGATATTAATCGATCGGTCATGTTCATCTCAACACTGCTCATCTTTTTGCACTACGGGCCAAAGATATTCTTCAGAAATCATTCATCTTTGCACTACTGGCCCAAGATATTCTTCAAAAATCATTCATCTTTTACTCTGAGCAAAGATATTCAATAATATCATCATTTAAGGCGAGGATGATGAAAATATTTTTAAAGAACGAATCCGTGAAACAAAATGACAAGGATTAAGGATTAAGGATTAGTACTTTGTTTTATCCATGTCCAACAATACCCCAAAAATAATCACGGTGGTGTAAAATTCAAGAATGATCAAAACATGGATACTGATCAAAGCTAGTATCCAAAATAGATGTTTTGGACAAAAAGAAGAAATTTTATTTTTGGTGAATAGTGTCGATATCGTGAATAGTGCATGATATCGTGAATAGTCTTAGATATCGTGAATAATCCGTATATCATGAATAGTAAATCCGACACCAAAAGATAGAAATTCCACAAAAAACATCTTCACGCTTCATAGAATAGTACTCGTGAATAGTAACTTCGTGAATAGTAACTCATGAATAGTAACTTCGTGAATAGTAACTCATGAATAGTAACCCCGAAACATGAAAAAGTTCCAAATTTGATAAAAACTTGATCATCAACATTTCAACATAATGATATTGAAGAAATAATATCATTAAGAAAAAAAATAATATCCCTTACCTCAAAGAATCGATTGCTTGGAAGGAAAGGTCGGAAGTGATCTTGAATGAAACTTATCTTGAGCAACAACTCTCAAAGTATCTAAATACTCACAAAATACGCTCGATAATATAGAGAGAAAGAGAAAACTTTGTTTACGGTGTGATTTTCAATTCTAACTTAGCCCTCTATTTATAGGAAAATGTTAGCCCGGCCAAAGCGGACTTGACTTTTCTTTGCACGATGGCTTTACACCTTTACTATTGCCACCCACCACATTTGAAATAAAATTCAGCACATTTCTTCACCAACCACAAGTGGGGCCCACTCAATTCTAGAATTTTCCACCAAAATCAATTATAACCCTAATTTCCTAGAATCAACACCTCTTAAAATTCATAACAAATCATTCGTGCATTTTAACGGTTCAAAATTTGTGGACATATACTCAACTTATGTATGTATAACATACCCAAAATTACCACAATCCAATCGGTCGGATTAAAAATTATAATCCCATGATATATCTCAAAACCCACGATTTAATTTTTAATACCTCGATCTGGTAAAATCTTGATAAAACACCTCAACAATAATTTCTTCATTTATAACCACATAAATAAATCCATCATTTATATCCACATAAAATAAATATTTCTTTATCATATGAATCAATAATTAATTATTCACAAATAATATTACGAATCACAATTATAATGACCAATCGTTCCGGAAAGGGGGCTTTCGATAAGGATTTCTCCTTCTTGGCCGCCTTGATTAGGTGACCAAACCTCTCCTTGACAGAACTTTCTAGACATTGCCAATAATGCTATCTAATAATATTATTTAAATAATATGAATTATTGATCGATAATGGAGATAATGCGGTGACAATTATTGAACAACAATAATATAAAATATCAACGCACAGATTATTGAATCAATAAAATAAAATATTGAACGATTAACTCATGTAAAAATTATTGAGTAGTGCCTTCTTACGTAAGGATCAATAATTCAACAATATTATGCAATCTGGTAGTGCTCTCTTGTCTGACCACGCGTATTCATCGTATTTTAACCACCGGGTATTCAACAGTCTTAACGGTAACAACTACGCCGTTATTTTTAACCACTTATATTTGTCGTTTTCTTCATCCAATCGCTTTCCGTTATGGGGCCCACACATGGGCTGCTTGTGGTCGTGTCATGCGAATATTCCCCTGACAAAGATTTAATATTCCACGACCAAACGAATATTCCCAAACAAAATGAATATTTTATAACCACTTGCTTATTTTGAAATATTTGCGTATTTAACCCTTAACTATCCACATTAATCAAATCAACCCTTACTATTTCAAAATAATAAATAAAGGAAATTCCTTTTTATTTAAAAAAAATTTCGGGGTCTTACAAAAGTCACCACCCAAATTTGCTCCAGTTGAAAGACCGGATTAACTTCCCGTTAAGTAAATTGCAATGATTTGGGAACCGTCATGCTGAAAAATCACAAGAGTAACCTAAGATAGGTCAGCCTCTGATAAACCAAACGCAAAGGGAAGTCTCTTCATACCTTCCCATTTTAATTACTTGTAAAATCAATTACTTATAATTTCATTTCAATGTAAATCTCAATGTAATGGAAAATATGAAGGAATACGTGTACATGCATTCCCTTTTATATCAAAATCTGCCATGCTACCTTATCATACAAAAAGCTGACATTCGTTTCGCAGGATGATACTCCTAAAACGGATACATCACATATCATGTTCTACATTCCTTAAGACTAAACTATACAAGTCTTTTTGTAGGGAAGCAATTGGTAATGTTATCCGTTCAAAGTCCAAAAAGATACTAAGCCCATCGTCAGACATGGCTACAAGTGCCCAGCCTGATCCTACTCCTGTTTCCCGTGAGGAGTTCAAAGGATTACAGAATCAAATAGCAGAATTGGCTATCTTTCTAATAGAAAAAAGTAAAAACACTCAGACCTAGACAGTGCCTACTCAATCAGAGTCATTCACACTAGGGGGCAGTCAGGGTATTGGCAAAAAGATCGAAACCCATATACCTGAACCTCATTACAATAAAGGAACCAACAAAACCCCTGAAATCACAAAACTCAGGGATGATCGAGAAACTAGGGATATAAGAAAGAAAGTCCAACAAATGGAGGAAACCATCCGGTCAATCAAAAGGACTGGAAACTATGGAAGTGTCACCTATTCAGATCTCTGCATATTCCCAAGGGCTCGATATCTTGACAAATTCAAAATCCTAGAGTTTGAAAAATACAATGGGGCAGGCAATCCTTATACGCACCTAAAAGTGTACATTGGCGAACTGGGGTCTTATGCTGAAGATGAAAGCCTCAGAATGCAACGTTTCTAAAAGAGTCTCATCGGATAGGCTAAAGGCTGGTATGCCTGACTTAACAATGCTAAAATCCATAACTGGGAAGAATTGGCCCACACATTTATAAATTAATACAATTTTCAGTCAAAAATGGCACCGGATCGATACCAAGTGACTAAAGTCATAAAGCAAAGTACTGAATCCTTTCGAGAATATGCCCAAAGGTGGAGACATCTAGCAGCGCAAGTCATTCCATCAATGACAGAAACTGAGATGGTCATGACGTTTATTGATATCTAAGAGGCTCCTAACTATGAGAGGATCCTAGCAGGCATAAGAAAGCCATTCTCGGAAATGATCAAACACGGCGAAATGGCAGAGATAGGCCTGAAGGCAGGAAAGATTAAAGACTTCACTGCCTTGGAAGCAGTCGCCAAACATATATAGACTGGCAAGTATGCGAGCGATCCCAAGGGGGTACCCGATAAAGGCGATGAAGAAGTATCCCTTGTTGTACAAGGGTAAGCTAGGAGACCAAACTACAGTCCCCCCATTTGAAAAAAGCAAGACAATATGCCATCTGAACAACATGTTACATTCAACCAATGCCAGGATAGAAAAAGAAAATTTGAAAGAACGGAAAATCGGGTTTTCACTCTACTAGGCGATTCCCTTGAAAATGTATTGGCGATATTAATAGATCACAAGAAAATTACCGAAATAGATCTACCTCTGGAATCAGGGAGCAAAAGATACAATCCGAGCCAGAGATATGCTTACCACTCAGGGTGATCTCCAGGACACGATACACAAGATTATTGGTCCTTGAAGCATAAGATTCAAAATCTGATCAAACGTGGCAATATTGTGGTCCAACAACCTCATCAACAAAATGTCAACACCAACCTTCCGTTGCAGCATGATACAGAGGAAGTAAACATGATCGGGTCAGGAAGCGCTGAAATGTATACAAATAGTAAGTACATACGAAGGGTGGAGGAATACCCCCAAAGGCACAAAACAAATGTCCTAGAGTGGGAACACTCAGATGAGGGTATGACAGTAATGCAAAAATTAGAGATGATCCAGAATCAAGTAAATCTGATGGCTAAGCTGATAGTGCGCTAACATCAGGAAACGAGGCAGTTTTTCACTCAACTATCATTAATCCAAGAGAAAAAGGAGGTTAACCATAATGCAAGCCCATATCTCTCCATGATGAGCCAGCTAAATGAAGAATATCAAAGCAAGCTGAAAGTATGAGAAAAAGGGGATGATAAAATTGATAGCAGATCTCGCCAGTGGAAAAATTGCTTGGGGGAATGCGATTTCTCAAAGAAGAAAGATCAAACAACCTCCACAAGAGCCCAAAAATTCACCCCTCCGAGCAAATCAAATGAAGAAATGCTACACCTTCTGATAAGCGAAGGAAGGATTATTGAGTTGCTGCCTCCTATAAATCTCAAGATAAAGAGTTATGATTCCACCAAGATATGTCTATACCATTCTAACTCACCTGGACATGCGATTGAGGAATGTTGGTCTTTGCGACATAAAATCCAGGATCTCATTGAAAATGGAGAGCTGCAGGTAGAATTCCCCATTAACAAAAAAGGCGAAAAGGAAATAAAAAGCTTAAGATGTCCCCTCGAGACAGGCAGTTCAAAGGAGGTGAAGGCTATGAGTGCCAATTCTAGCAGAACACAAGGTGGACTGATCCTAATGTAAGGAATGACAAAGGAGACAAGGGAATCCCCAAAGGAGATTCCTCTGCCAACATCAAACATCCTGTGGTCCAAAGATATCAACCACGTTCCTGATTTTATCACATTGGATGATGAGGAGGAAATACTAATTCTTTCCAAGGAAGGAAAAGCCAAAATGAAAAGTTCCTTGCGAGAAATACAACAACAGTTCGAGGGAGATTTCATGGTCGGATCCTTTCAAGCCCAGGAAAAAAGTGAAGGAACAGATAAAGAAAAAGGTGGTGAGGTTGTCGAGGAAGCCATCCCATTGAAGAATCCAGAGTTCATCCCTTTTTGCGAGGGGTCCAGTTCAAGTGTCCTTGAGGAATGTACTGAATCAGGAAGCGATCAAGTTATGGCCATAAGTGAAGATATTCAGAACTAAGAGGTAACCTCTATCGCGAGCCCTGAAGGCAACATAACCAAGGATAAATGGACTATCATGCCTCAGCTTGCCAAGAAGATGTAGAACAAGAGGATATAGTTATGAGTTCCACGAGATGTTGGGACGATATCACTTTCATCGCAGTGTGCCTTTTCTTTTCCATGCATGTAAATATCCAAAAAAACAAAAAGAAAAAGAAAAAAAAAGAAAAAAAAAAAAAACCAAAAAAACCTCTACACCTTCTTTGCCACATATAACTTTGAACCTTTTCACGCTACGTTGGAACTATGCAGGCCTGATCTCCCCTCATCAATGGGAGTACATAGGCTGCCATGTACGGTGCGGTCTAACCAGTACAAAAAAAAAAAAAACCCCTTCAACCAAGCTCAAACTCCAAAAAATATTTTTAGCCTTTCAAGCCAATGCTTGAACTATGAAAGACCTGATCTCCCCTCATCAATGGGAATACGTAGGCATCCATTTATGGTGTGGTCAAAATAAACAAAAACTTGAAAACCCTAAACAAACACTTCTCAAACTATTTATCTTATCAAGCAGAAACTACGCAGATCTGATCTCCCGCACATACAAGAGTACGTATGCAGCCATCAATGGTGCGGTCAGACCGTCAAAAGGAATATCCAAACCCAAACACAAATCCCAAGACACCAAAGAACAACCCTCCAAGTCAGTGACCCATGTTGAGAGGAACCAACAACACTTCAATGTCATTCCATCAAAACTAGCACAAATCCCAGAAAGGAAGAAACAACGATACATTAAGACAACCAGCAGTGAGGATTGAAAAGTTGATTTTATACCTACTTATCCCGTATCTGTTACTTGAATTAGTTGTTTAATCTCATGTTTCTTAGTTACTTTTCATGCATTTTGTGTTCATTTTGTAGATTATATGCTTGGGAGTTGTGATCGCAAAGAATTGGTATGAAATCGCAAAGAAAAGAAATCCGGACATCATTTGGGCTTTCATGTTCATTTCATGTTCTTGGCTTGGAACTTGGATTACATTGTAGAGCTTCTTCTTATCTTTCTAGAACATCTTGATTCATTCCAATCGGAGTTCGAATGCAAGAGTTATGATCTTTGTACCAACGGACGTCGAACGTCACTGTTTTGGGTGGCCATTTGCGTAGTAGTCACTTTCAGCCAAATTTCGACCTTCAACTGTTCGTTATTTCTCCAATTGCAAAGAATGAAAGTTGTATATCTCGTCGATATCTTCGATTTGATAGGTGGCAGGCCTCGTAACTCTTCCTGGATCAAACGTTATGGCTGATTTCCCAAACGACGTCAGAGCAGAAAAGTTTCCTTCACAAACCGCCGCCGGGGTGGGCATGCCAGCACAAAACAGGCCCCTAGCCCACCGGGGCGGGCCTTTTACAAGCCTAGACCCCCGCCGGGGTGGGGACAGCCCAGAAAATACGAAGGAAGCGACTTAAAGACATATGAAAAGACTTATAAAAGGAGGAGAATCACAAGGATTAGGAGAGATTAGAGATTAGAGAGAGGATTCCATTAGATTAGAGTAGATTAGATTAGATCAAAACACTAGTTCTTGTTAGATTTGGAGATTGAAGCGATTTGGAAACCATTGAAGATTCAAAGTGGGAGCGAGGAGGGAGCTTCAAATCTACAGACAATAGATTCTATCTTCTTATCTTCTTCTATCTTTGTCTTTTAATGATTATTCAATTGTGGATTCTTAGTTTTAATTCAATAATCATGAACTAATTCTTGGTTTGAGATTACAATGGATCTTGTTGTGTAGTTTATTTTAATATGTTTCGCTATCAATTATTATGTTCTATCGTGAGGACTGTCAAATGTGATTTGGACTTAATTGCTTAATTGACTAGCTAACAATTACCGTGATAATCTATATGAACTTGAGAGATGAAGTATTGATTTAGATCTTATCATGATAGCATGTGTTTATGATTTTTGCATAGATGGAATTCATAATTTGTGTTTAGGATAGAGATGTGCCTTTACACCATATGTAATCTTATAGAGAACTTGTGCGTTAAATCTTTTTTAATTGTAATTCATATAGAGATATAGTAGATTAGTTAATTAGGGTGTCTTGCTTAATTCTATCATCAGTGGATTTATGTGAGTATGAGTATTATGCATCGAGAGGTGGTTTTATCTGCTTTAGTGTTCTTGATTAACAATTCAAGATAGAAAATAATTGATGAGAAGTGTGTTAACTTAAGTGAAGCAATAAGTGAAGTTGTGATCTTAAATCTCCGTAATCTGATTTTTAATTAGTGGTAATTAGAATTAGTGTCATTAAATAATTTAATTTATATAATTTGAAATTCATTCGTTTAAATAAGATTGAGTTGGTTACGGGTTAGTACTTGGTGATTTTTATTAAATAAATCCTCGTGGGAACGATACTCTACTTTCACTTTATTACTTGTTGACCACGTATACTTGCGTGTTGTGCGTAATTATATTTTACCCAACAAGTTTTTGGCGTCGTTGCTGGGGAGTTAGTTTAATATTTTTTTACCAATATTAATTTCAATCAAATTAGTCTTAATTTAAACATTTTTATTTTTATTTTTTATTTTCTTCTTATATTTCTCTCTTTTCAGGTACCATGGATGACTTTGCGTATCAATGGCCAGACACGAACATGACTCAACCAAGGGAAACATGGATTGATGGACTTAATGCATTTTCCACAGAGTCAGTACAAATTGAGGCAAATTCAAAGACATTGGAGGTTATCGCAGCCCAACGGAGTCGAAGGATGGCAGTTACGTGTGACTATTGTGCTGGCAACCATCAAAGTCATCAATGCAATCGCTTTTGAACCCAAGATAATATAGTGGTGATTACCTCAATAACTATGTTGATCCTAACTATCACCAAGATTAGGGGTATCACCCGAATTTTTCATGGAGCTATAATTATGATGACCAACATTACGCTCTAAATCCATCATACACACCGAAATTTTCATGTCCACCTCCAATATCACAAGAGACAGATAATTCAAGGTTAGAGGAATTGTTTTCCAAGTTCGTAGCAACAAATGAGGAGAAGATGAGTAATCAAGCGAGGTCAATTCAAAATCTTATGGATCAGATAGAGAAAATGACCAAAGCCATAAGAAACCTTTCTCTAAATACTTGGTTTTATGACATGGATGACGAAATTGACGAAGAACCCGAACCAAATATGCGACTGGATGAGCCACAAGATATCGAAAGTGTGGAGACAATTAAGGATAATGAAATAGAGGTCGACGAAGATCTAAATGGGTCTCCACCAAAGATCAAAGAGTCAGTCAGATTTGCAGAAGCATGCCCACTTGGTAGTCATGTTGTCGGCGAAGCTCTTGATGACAAAAGAGCGAGTACAATTTTGAATCCATGGTGGGACAAGACAGAGAAAATAGATAAAGAGCCCATTGTGTGTGACAAGCTTCAATGCCCCAAAGTGATCACATACACAATGGAGAAAACACCTAGTTGTGGGACGTTCTTGATTGAGATCATACTAAATCAGAGCATGCTAGGTGACTTTAAAGCAATGGCTATCACAATTGGGAACCTACCAAAAGCTATATTATTTCCGATGGATTGAGGGTTCCTCAATTATTGAAGAAGAATTGGATAGCGTTGACCAGACAAAGTCAGGCTGAATGACTATAATTCAAGCGCAACTGAGAGGAAACCCATGAATTTTTTTATTTATTTGCTTTACTAGTTTATTTAGTAGATAGGAATTAATTTGCTTATTAAGTTCTCTAGCCAATCCAAGTGCTATTCTAATCCATGTTGTCTCTCTTCAGTGTAGGTATTGGAGGTTCAATGGACAGATAAAAGATTATGAAAAGGTTATTCAAGTCAAATTCAAGTGTGCTGCCCAATTTCTTCCATGCGCCTAATCTATTCTCCAAACTTAGCAGACAAGGAGGAAGATTGTTATATTTTCAGGGAAGTCCTCTGCTTTATTTTTTTTCTATTTTAGCCATTGAGGACAATGTCTAGTTTAAGTTTGGGGGAATTTTAGTGTCGTATTGCATATAGTTAGTTATTTACATTGTAGTTCATATAGTTACATTTAGTTTTTGCATTCACTTTCTTCAAAAAAAAATCAAAAATCAAAAATAATAGTTAGTTACTATGTTCATCTTGCATGAGTCCAGCTATTTGATAGTTTAAGTTTATTTTGGCCAATAATGAGATTGGAATTGGGTAGACAAGTATAGTACTGACCATTAGAGCTTTTATGTGATTTCTTGTTATGAATTTAGTTTTTTTCTGTTTGAAATTGGTATAATAAGGATATCACAGTAAAAACAACTTGTTGAATGATTGAGTTTAAATTGATACATAAAGGACCTCTAAAGGATAATTGTAGTTTAATTAAGAGAATGACAAGAATAGGCAGTGAAGGCGAAGAATTAGGCAAGAACCTAAGTTTGGGGAAAAAGTGGGGTATATAAGCTTCTAAAAAAAAGAAACAAAAAGATATTGAGTTGAATAAATTGAGTCCTGTGGTGAGTCGAGAAGAAGCGTGAAATGCACTCCTCATAAACACAAGCGTGAGATGGAGCGTAAAACACACTCACTATCCAAAAAGAAAAAGAAAAAAATAGAAAAAAAGAATAAATAAAACAGGAAATAAGTGCAAAAAGCCCCCGTAGATGAAAAATAAAGCATAAGTATCCCATGTTGACCCGTGATATTGGTAATTGTTTGATTTTAGTTGGATGTAGCTTGTTTTTGGATTTACTGAGTTTACACTGTATGATGCCTTCGAAGAGACTTGTTATGTGTTAAAATTAATTTTATATCTGCTAACATTGTTCTGGAGCACACACGCACTATATTAGTGATAACAGTCTAAGATTTGATAATTGATTGCAAAGTTATTAATTGGTTTTGATATGATGTATTATCATGTTTACTTGATTTCTCTAAGGCCAGTTGAATAGACTTGTTTATGTCATTACTGCTAGATTCGTAGGCATGTAGATTAGTTGCATTGCATATCATTGTTGTTTAGTGTTTTTGCTTGAGGACAAGCAAATGTTTAAGTTTGGGGGTATTTGATAAGTATATTTTATACCTACTTATCCGGTATCTGTTACTTGAATTAGTTATTTAATCTCATGTTTCTTAGTTACTTTTCATGCATTTTGTGTTCGTTTTGTAGATTATATGCTTGGGAGCTGTGATCGCAAAGAATTGGTATGAAATCGCAAAGAACAACAATCCGGACATCGTTTGGGCTTTCATGTTCATTTCATGTTCTTGGCTTGGAACTTGGATTACATTGTAGAGCTTCTTCTTAGCTTTTCGGAACATCTTGAATCATTCCAATCGGAGTTCGGATGCAAGAGTTATGATCTTTGTACCAACGGACGTCGAACATCAATATTTTGGGTGGCCATTTGCGTAGTAGTCACTTACAGCCCAATTTTGACCTTCATCTGTTCGTTATTTCTCAAATCTAAAAGAATGAAAGTTGTAGATCTCGTCGATGTCTTCGACTTTATAGGTGGCAAGCCTCGCAACTCTTCCCAGATCAAAAGTTATGATCGATTTCCCAAAGGACGTCAGAGCAGAAAAAGTTTCCTTGACAAAACCGCCGCCGGGGTGGGCATGCCGGCACAAAACAGGCCCCTAGCCCGCCGGGGCGGGGATAGCCCAGAAAATATGAATTTTGGTCAAATTTGAGTCTGAGAATGATTGTTTTGATCCGATTGACTCAAGGACTTCCAAGCGGACTTTTAAGAGGACTTAAAGACATGAAGAGACTTATAAAAGGAGGAGAATCACAAGGATTAGGAGAGATTAGAGAGAGGATTCTATTAGATTAGAGTAGAGTAGATTAGATCAAAACACTAGTTCTTGTTAGATTTGGAGATTGAAGCGACTTGCAGACCATTGAAGATTTAAAGTAGGTGCGAGGAGGGAGCTTCAAATCTACAGACAATAGATTCTATCTTCTTATCTTCTTCTATCTTTGTCTTTTAATGATTATTCAATTGTGAATTCTTAGTTTTAATTCAATAATCATGAACTAATTCTTTGTTTGAGATTACAATGGATCTTATTGTGTAGTTTATTTTAATATGCTTCGCTATCAATTATTATGTTCTATTGTGAGGATTGTCTATTGTGATTTGAACTTAATTGCTTAATTGACTACCTAACAATTACTGTGATAATCTATATGAACTCGAGAGATGAAGTAATGATTTAGATCTTATTATGATAACATGTGTTTGTGATTTTTGCATAGATGGAATTCATGATTCGTGTTTAGGATAGAGATATGCCTTTATGTCATATGTAATCTTATAGAGAACTTGTGCGTTAAATCCTTTTTAATTGTAATTCACATAGAGATATAGTGGATTAGTTAATTAGGGTGTCTTGCTTAATTCTATCATCAGTGGATTTAAGTGAGTATGAGTATTATGCATCGAGAGGTGGTTTTATCTGCTTTAGTGTTCTTGATTAACAATTCAAGATAGAAAATAATTGATGAGAAGTGTGTTAACTTAAGTGAAGCAATAAGTGAAGTTATGATCTTAAATCTCTGTAATCTGATTTTTAATTAGTGGTAATTAGAATTAGTGTAATTAAATAATTTAATTTATATAATTTGAAATTCATTCGTTTAAATAAGATTGAGTTGGTTACGGGTTAGTACTTGGTGATTTTTATTAAATAATTCCTCGTGGGAACGATACTCTACTTTTACTTTATTACTTGTTGATCACGTATATTTGCGTGTTGTGCGTAATTAGATTTTACCCAACAAGTCTTCATCAAATTAGAAGAAAACCATCAACGCAGATTGCAAGAACAAGTCAGGAACAATGATTGAGGGCATTAAATCCCCAATCCACTACATGTTCACCATCTGGTACAGAGGTAAAATCCTCTTGTGATCTCAGCATCTTATCAGCCCATCTGTCAAAGAAATTATCCCAGATAACAAGCAAGGCTGGGGCATTTTCAAAATTAGCGACAACCCAATATTGGAACCCTTACAACAAGACTGAGGCAATCTCAGAAACAGCGACAACTCAACACTTGGGCATTTATCAACCATCTTAAAGAGGAAAATGCGCCAGTTAGCACCATCAACATGGTATATCATCATCAGAGCTTCCCTCATATAATCTCACTGGCAATTTGGATATTTCTCCCTTGTGACTTCATCAACAAAGAGAGTTTCTCATATGAATCCTCGGCATCAACATGCAAAAGGACTGGGGCATTGTCCAATTCCAAGAAAGGGAAGGAGTTTAAGGCGGGATCATGCTTCTCATCAAAAGAAAAGGGAGAACTCCTGAAAGAAATCATGGCGACATAAGCATGACCCTGCAAAAGAAGGGGAAAATTCTCAAAAAACTTCTTAACTCAAGAGCAGAAGGCCAACGACAAAATATCTAGCGAATGAAATCTACACCATCAAACATGTTAACATGCGTCAAGTCCTCAAAGTTGAGGCCTCTACACCAAAGTTCAAAGCTGGGTTGTGAAGGAATGAGTCACACCCTCCAGGGATGTCTGCGGTACTCAGGTCATCAGTCCAGTCGGGTTGTAAAATAAACGCTCAAGGAAATGAGGCACAAACACCCAACAGCAAAAGGAAACTCCAAATCACCTCAAAAAAAGGCGAGGTAGAGTCTGGTGAACCAAACCTTAGAATATTACTTCAGCAAAGGTATCGGAAGATCCGGTATTCTAAACCATTGACATCAATTCAACGTAACATCAAGACAATTCAGGGATACCACCGTTTAAGTGGGAACCGAAACAGTTTGGCGATGTCAGCGTAGTCAGTTACCAGTAGGGTAGGCACCGTTGTCAAACTACCATCAGGGTAGGCACCATTGTAAACTACCAGCGTATGCATCGGGAAGGTCCGGTGATTTCAGAACGTCATCCCCAATAGAGATGTAGAAAACATCTCAACTTATCTTCATAGGCATCAACAATGATCGGTAAAGGTAAAGCGATTTGGGAAAACATTTTAACATTCATCATAACATTCATTACATTACGATGTTGCGATATGCAAAATGCGATGTGCGAGTTGCGAAGTGCGATTGGCCAAATGCGAAAAGCGAAGTGCGAAATGCGATGTGTGATTTGTGAAAACATTTTAACATTCATCATAAACATTCATTACATTGTGATTTGCATCATTAGAAATACCTTGGCATATTTCAAGTGTCTAACAATATTTATCATGTCCATTCCATTGCATTGCATGAACATGATAAAGAGGGGCATCTGTAGATACTCAAAATTTTGTTTTCCTGTTACTAACTATGCAGGAGGACAAAAACATCTTTTTCACACTCCAGAGATAACCCTGAAGGACCACAACATCAATTCCAATCCCAGAGATAGCCCCGGGAGATCCAGTTTCCAACCCCGGAGATAACCTCGGGAAATCAGTTTCCAACCCCGGAGATAACCCCGGGAAATCAAGTTCAAAGCCAAGAGATAACCCTGGGGGATCAAGTTCAAAGCCTGGAGATAACCCCAGGAGGTCAAGACATCCTTAAAGATAACCTTGAGGACAGTCAAAGTCAACAACAAGCTAACCTCAAAGATAACCCTGAGAAAAGACTGCAGCAACTATACAAAAATTGGAGATAACCCCAGGAGGGGCAAAATGGTCATTTTGCCAACACAACTTCAACTCAAATCAAAAACACTCATTTCAACTCAATTAACTTCAAAAGAAGTCCCACAAGAACCATATCTTAACTTCCGAGCGCAAACTATGCAAAACGGCTCAACGGACTGCTTGAAAGAAACCCGGAAATGCCATTTCCATCATTGACCGACATTCCCGAATTCAAAAATGAGGGAATCCTATGTCATTACATAGCTCTCGGAAAGAGCTTTACGGAATGGTATGACACGCTTCCATCGGACTCCCGGATTGAAAGTTATGAGTGCATGTACTTTGAGACGGTGAGACCCATATTGCCCGGTGCACCCTGGGAAGCCGCAGGTACACCTGCGGCTCCCCCCCTCTATAAATAGAGGGCTTGGGGTGGCCATATTTGAAGGAGAAAAGGCGAGGAAACACTATCCAATTTGCTCTGTACACACTATAAACTGAGTGCTTTCTCATTTTAAACACTTGTGAGCTTCTATATTGTTATATTTTTACCAGCGGGGCCGAGTGTTCATCTATTTAAAGTCATTGAAGTCTTCTTTGGCAGTCCACTGCCCGAACTTCGGTCTATGGCTTTTATTTCTTTTTGTATATATATTTATATATTATATATATATATACTAACATTATAGAGTTATGCCTCGATTGAGCCTGGATTTTACATCCAGAGCATTTATTGCTTATATATATATATACTTATATATATGTTGTTGCTATCAAACTCTGCTTGATTGAGCCTGGAATTCACATCTGGTGCGTTTACCGCTTTTATATATATATATATATATATATGTATATATATATATATATATATATATATATATATATATATATATATATATATATATATATATATATATATCCTCTAATCGCAATCGATGAAACGAGCCTGGATCGATATATGTCTAGTGCGTTTTTCGTTTATATACATATATATATATATACATTTTCAATCTGGCTTGGAGTTTACTTCGTGGCCTTTTACCGCTTTATTTACATTACTGTCAGGCCTGAGTTTACTTCGTAGCCTTTTACAACTTTATTTACATTTTTTTCCCACCTGGAGTTTACTTCGAGGCGGTTGATCGCTTTATTGCTTTATTTATATTTTCTCAATCCCCCGTGGAGGTGCTTCGTGGTCGTTGATTGGTTTTTATTGCTTTATTTACATTTGCAATCCCCTATGGAGGTGCTTCGTGGTGGTTGATTATCTGCACATATATATATATATATATTTACTGCTTTTATATATATAACTGTTTACAACTTTCATACAACTTGCTACATCATGTGAGCCTAGGAATCATGTGATCACAGATTCAGTCTACTGAATCTAGATTCGGTTCCCGTGATGGACATTTTCAGTTGTACACGGCTTGTAAATTATTCACGGTATTCGAATTTCATTAGATGGCTTTCATGCCCACAAGGAGTTCGACACTGCTATGTATATTATTTTCTCGAAGAGGTTTCGCATCTCAAAAATAAAAGCAATCAAGCCAAACACATAATAAAATAGAAGTATCAAATGCCTCAATTACTATTGAGCACATATAACAACCCGGAATTTTGGATTATCTAGAATTTAGGTTTAAAGAATTAGTTATTAATAAAATGAATTTTTATTAATACTATTCTGTGCTATGTGTTTATTAATCGTTCTATAACCTAGGATGATTATAATTCGGGAGGATTCTGGCTGCGAGCTAGATTAAACGAGTAAGAATTTTCAAGATGAAAATGAAAGTTTTCCGGGAACAAAATATTTTTTGGGAAAAAAGACGAAATAAGCACTATTCATCCATTTTTGCTCGGAGATTTATTTTGAATTTCCGAGAAACACGTAATGATAGAATTCTGAGACGAGATGGAATATTCAATAATATTTCAGTTATGGCAAAAACAAAGTTTTCGCCTGCGGACTTAAAACCTAAGGGTTAGGAAAAGTGAGTTCCGAGAATTTTATGATTTCGTATAATAATTAGAGTTATTATGCGTGAAAAATACGAGTATAGTACTAGTTATTATACGAGTATAGTACGAAGATTAGTACAACGTATAATACGAATATCGTACGAATGATATACGAAGAGAATACGAGAATACGAGAATGGAATGCGTAGAATACGATTAGTCTAAATGGACTTTGAGTTCATGGACTTTGTAGAATCCAAGTAGACCTGGATTATGTCAAGCCCAACGCTTTGTGAAAGCAAGCCCAAGATAGACCCAATAAGAATTAGGGTTAAGGCCCAAACCAAGAAAATAAACCGCGGATCGAACCGATGGGTAAACGGATGGGTAAGAACCAATGGGGCAACCCATAGGGTGACCCATGGGCATGTGTGCCGGCCACTTGGCCACCAAGTAAGGGTGGTGGCCAAGTAAACTTGGTGGCTAAGCATAGGAATAGTAAGGAGGTTAAGGGGGAGAAATGACCAATTTTCCCTAAGCCTTGGTTTTCTATAAATAGAAAGCTTAAGTTCATTATTTTGAGCTTTTTAAAATCCTACACTATGAGAGATAGAGAGAGAGAGAGTTCGGATGGGAGAAGAAGAGGAAGAGGAAGAGGAAGAGGAAAAGCTCGCCTGAGTGCACACTTTGTCCGACGGAAGGAGATTAAAGAAGAACGGTAATCCGAACCCTAATTTCTTCTAATTTTCTTTAAGTTTAATATGTTCAAAAACATAACTTAATGAAGATAAGAAGTATATGAAGTTAAGAATGAATTCATATGGTTGAAATCGTGAGAAAACGAAGAAATAAGAATTAGTAATTTAGTTTATAAATTTCTTAAGGAATTTTGAGCGATCTGAATGAATCTTATGAACGAGTAGGTGAAATAAGTAAGGAATGATGTTCTATAACATCAAATTCTAATAAAAAGTAGAATCATAATCCAAAATATCGATTAAAATGAAGAACAAACGAAGAACGCGAAGAACATGCAAAGAACACGAAGAACGTTGTTGATGGACAAATTTAAAACCATCGTAGGATAATTGTTGTTGATGGACAAGTTTAAAACTATCGTGTATAAGTTAGTTGCTTATTGGTTGGTTAGGAACGGTAGAAACGTTCATGAAGTACGGATTAAAACTTAGCTATAACGAAGTTAGGGTGAAATTTTTGTAAAAGACGAATGAGAATTAGAAAGTTAGTAAATGAACCAGAACATGTAGGGTTTTATAATGAAGTAAGAGAACGTAGAAAACATGAGTCATGGACTCAAGAACGAACGAGTTCCGAGTTCGGATGACCGAATTACGGACCGACGAGCGAAGAACGTTAAAAGCGTAAAAATGAACAAAGAGTGAAGATCAAGCCAATTGAATGGCATGTTAACGAATTTAGAACGAAGTTCTGTCTGAGGGGTATTGAAGTACATAAGATAAGGAAGAGAATGGATTTAGAACGACCTCGTTCCGAGTTATAACGAAGAAGTTATGAGATCGGGAAGTACGTATCTCAAACTTAATGCAACACTTAGAAAATTTTCTAGGTTTAAGCTTGGCGCCGCAGCGCCAACTGAGCCTTTGGGAGACGCAAATACAATCACGAAAGCTCGACCATAAACCATCGGGTGAGTGGCAATGCAATGATGCTAGAGATAACAAAGAGTTTGGCGTTGTAGCGCCAGACCAAAGGAAGAGGGTGATGTAGGTCACACCGCAGCGCGAGAGAGAGGAAGGGGCACGACGCCGCAGCGCCGGTGCAGGGCAATGCCCAAAAATAAGATTTTTATTTCTCGATTCTTCGGGGATGTACAAGAAAGAAATATGAACATGTAGTAAGAGACCCCAGATTTTATCAATAAAGATTTAAATTTTGTGGAAATAATTTTTAATATTATGGTGTGAATTTGAGATAATATTATAGTTGTGGGTAGTATTTATAAATTTTATACCTGTGCAAAGTATGTTGAAGTTGTTATAAAATATTAGTTTGGTGGGAAATATTCTTTTTGTTAGGGAATATTAAATACCCAATTTTATCAATAAAGATTTCAATCATTGGTGGACCCCTAGCAAATTATTATCGGATTTAAAAATATTAGCGACAAAAATATTTTATAAAAATAACGGGACCCACAGGTATTCTTAATTAAAAAATGCTATTGAACTACCGTTGGTAAAAAATGCGATGTCTGGCGTGGTTGCGTAGTAGCACACGGTATTGATTATTGATGCTTTACGTGAGAAAGTCACTCGGTATGCTCGATTATTACTACGATAATTCTTTGCATCATATCTCTTATATTATTGATTCAATTATTGTCACGGTATCATCACATATAATATGTTATATTATTAATTGAGGCGACAAGTTATAAATGATTAATAATTGTTGAAAGATTAAAAAATGTGTTGATTAAAAATAAAATGATTTGTGGTAATATTTATTCGATCCTTAATGTATATAAAGAGTGCATTATGAGACGTTTGTGGTAAGTTTGATTATTTTATGGGGGCCCATATGTCATTATCTAAGAGTCTCTTCGTCGATAGTAATTACCTTTGTGAATAGTAATTACCTTCGTCGATAGTATTTACCTTCGTCGATAGTATTTACCTTCGTTAATAGTAATTACCTTCGTCGATAGTAATTACCTTTGTGAATAGTAATTACCTTCGTCGATAGTATAGTAATAGTAATTACCTTCGTCGATAGTAATTACCTTCATCGATAGTAATTACCTTAGTAATTACACTGAATATAGTAATTACCTTAAATCGAATACCTTAAATAATAATTACTACCGACGTCGAACCACTTGTCGTTTCACATTCACATTAGAGGCGTCCGAACCACTTGTCGTTTCACATTACGAGCGTCGAACCACTTTTTTCTTTTCACATCAACCACTTTTCTTTTCACATCACCGCCACTTGCCTTTTCACATGGCGGTCTTAAGCTAGAAATCTTCTATAAATAGAGGCCTAGTGCTTCATTATTTTTCACGAATTCACTAAAACTCTGAGAGAGAAACTATAGAGAGAAAGAAGAAAAGTATTACTGCTACTTCACCTTGACGATATTTCGGTTCTTCTAAGGTAGGGAATATTATTTGTTGTACCGTAAAGGGGTGTTATTCTTTCTTATTCATGAAGAGAACTGTTGTTATTCCATTGCTTATTATTACATTGGAATAACTTTTGTAAAAAGTGGTATACCTATACATAACTTTGTATCTGTGGCGTACCCTATACTTGGTGAAATCCTTATATTATTCCATTCTTATTTATTACATTTGAATAACTTTTGTATCTGTGAATCCCTATACTTGGTGATCTCCTTACATTATTCCATTCTTTATTATTACATTTGGAATATCACATGCGTGTGTTTTACAGGACTGGTTCCATTGTTTATTATTCGCATTTATTATTACATTGGAATATCACATGCATGTGTTTTACAGGACTCAGTTCCATTGTTTATTATTCAACATTTATTATTACATTGGGATCATCACAGCCGTTGTGAATTTCACGACTGGTTTAGTTATTATTATTACATTGGAATAACTTTTATACATCTGCAATCTGCGCGTGCATGGTGATTTCTTTTGTTATTCCATTCTTTATTATACCCGGTTGGTTAAATCTTTGACTTATATACTCCATGAAATTAGTGGAATATCCTTGATATTTGCGCTTCATCGATATCTTTTCATGGAAATATTCTTGATCATTCTTGAATTTTACTCTACAAAGCAGTATCATTTTGACAATTTGGGCGTTAATAATTCTGGATAAAATAATTCTTGAACTTGTTTTATTGAATTATTATGTCATTGTCATCATCCTCATGTTATATTATGTTATCTTGACTTACGTGTATAGATGAACTTAGTATGATTATGACCGAGGATCATTCGGTATAATCATGGCTTGTTATAAATGATGTGATAAAAGTCCTCGATTGGCACATAATGCGATGATGGATAGTTTTTGGTATGATTATGACCGGGGGTGATTCGGTATAGTCATGACCATTGATAATTTGATGAATATCCTTGGCCGTGTAGTGCGGGGGTGATTCGATGATGTGGATTATTTATTAAAAGTTGAGTCTCGGCTATAACGATGATGAAAAACCTTTTAAAACCTAAAAGATAGTAGACTTTATTCTCTACTTGACTCTTTTAATGGATTGCTTATTCATTGCGATTAAACTTGTTGTCTATTGTATTTTATCGGTTTAACAACTTTGTTGAAGGCTAATGATAAATTATTACGCATTATCTTAGTCATAATATTTCTTCTTGGGCTAGTTGAGCTCACCCTTTCTTTCCTTTATTCTCTTGAGGAAATGAGAACATAAATTTGACGAGTCGGGGAGCGGAGTAATGGTCGAGAGGATAGCATTAGTAGTCCTCACTATTACGTGAAATAGTGTGATAATAGTTGTAATGAGGACTCCTTTTGAGTTTGTATAATATCTAGTAGACAATATTTGTATTCAAACTCACGATTTATATCGTATTACTACACGCAGTTATATTAGTAAGTTGTATTTGAATTTATGTACCATGTAAGTGGCGACCCAAGATGGGTGGCGTATACCTAATTTTGAGGCGTCACGGTTGGTATCGAGCTTAGGATATGATCCACAGGCTAAGATGTGAGAATAGTACTAGGAGGGAGGCGGGGAATACCTTATTAGTATGACCTACCTAAGTTTATTTGGTATTTGATTGGTCGATCGAGTATAGTGATAATATGTTGCATGTCAATTAACCCTTATTTTGTGGCGGTGTTTGAAAATGGCATCAGAGAATGTTGAGAATAACAATGGAGCACGAGGCTGTTGATTCTCCACGGATCAATAATCGGGATAATGTCTGACGGGATGGCGATAATCCTCACATAAACAACAACAACGATCGATTGATGAGCGACGGTATATGTTTAAGAAGTTTTAGAATTCATGCGACATCGGTGAAAGCGACTCATCCAAAAGCGTGGGGTGGAAACACGGAAAACTCTCGGGCGGTCACCGCTAAACAATTCAAGGAATTTGGGACCACCGGAGTTTAAGGAGAGCCAAAACCACTTGGCGGAAGCATGGATAAAGCAGATTACCAAGATATTTGATGTCTTGGGATGCTCAGAGCAAAAGGTTCCTTTTGCGCCTTTATGTTCTTGCGGAGAGCGATTCTTGGTGGGAATCGGTAAAAGCGTACTCAACTTCTTTGTCTTGAAGATATCTTGGGAGAAGTTCGAGGGAGTACATTCAATGACAAATACTTTCTGAAAGTATTAGCCACATGAAGGAGGTGGAGTTTATCAAGTTGGAACAAAACAATATGGCCAGGTATCGCGATACTGAGCAAAATTTGCGGAGTTATCACGGTTTCGTCCCACTTGTGGATAATGAAGAGAGAATGGCGCGAATGTTTTTAAGAGGTTTGAAGCGGAGATACGTCAACATCTTATTTCTCATAAAGCTGCGTTTTATTCGGATGTTGTAAATAGGGCTCGATTAGTGGAAGCGCGATAACGAGTCAACCTGACTAAAAGAGAGCGGTAAGCAAAAATTATAATACCGGCGAGAGTAGTCATCGAGCGGTGACAACAAGCGTGGAGGAATCAACGGGCCGATATGGTAACCACTTGGTGGTAATCGGGGCCAAAATAATAAGAATGGACATTTCAAAAAAGGAGATTCAACAATGATGGAAAGGCGTCGGCACCACACCGTTGTTAAGGAAGGAGAAAGACCACCTATCATATGCTTCAAATGCGGAGGAGAGGACACATCGATCCGAATGCGCCATGTCGTCCAAAAGCATGTTATAATTGTGGAAGAGAAGTCACTTAGCTCGATTTTGTCGTTTCTGAAGACAAATTCAACTAGGATGGAGGCACCAAAGGTTGTCCCGGACAAACCAAAGCCCGTGGTTTAAGAGAGAGCGTTTTTTTTTCTCGTGACGAGGAACTGAATAAAATTATCACGGGTAAGTTAATCATAAGCTCTTGCGAAGTCTATCTGTGTTAGATACCGATTCTACCCACTCTTTTATTTCACCTAGTTGTGTTCAACGTTTAAATTTGACTCAGAAGAAGTTAAACTTTGACTTATTGGTTGAAACTTCGTTAGTAGGAGCCTTCGTTCTGCTACTATTTTTTAAATCTTGTTTGATTCAAATAAACATTTTCACTGTCGATCTTATCTTTTTGAAAATATTTGCCTTTGATGTGATTTTAGGAATCAATTGGTTAACTACTCATCATGCTTTTAAATAAGGTTGTTAGCTTTTATATTCATAACCAACTTGTTGTGCGAATTCAAGTAACCAAACCACTAAAGTCAATCATTGTCATATCAAGCCATAAGTAAAGAGCCCCGATCCTTTCGTTGTTGACTTCCTTGTGTGAAATGCACAAAAGCGGACTTTTCTGTAGGCGACGTCGTTGATGAAGATGGCAAGTTGATAGGTATCATTGTGAGGTCTTATCCGAGGTTAAGGGATAGAAGTCACGTTTGGTATTAATGTGACGTCTTATCCAAGTCTTGGATGAGAGTAATGTGATTTTGAATGATATTTCTATCATTAATAAATTTCTTGGCGTATTCTTGAAGACTTCCTAGCCTACCCTAGAGCGTGAAATCAAATTTTGTATTGACCCCGATCTGAAAACCCATTTCTTAAACCCTCAAATATTTCTTCAACTAAAAGGATCTGCATTTACGTGGATTATGATGAAAGTCATAATAAAAGTATAGAACTGATGAAAATCATGGGTATATGAAGTATTAGTAAGTTTTAAGATGAGTTATGTTGGTTAGTATGTGAAAACATGAAAGTTTCTTAGAAATCACAAAGAGTTGAAAATCGATTTTGGTGAAAAAGCGTAACATAAAATTCAATTGACCATATCTCCTATTATATTTTGAATTTTTGAGTGTGGTCAAGTCCTAGAGTTAGATCTATGAGTTACCTAACTAATCCAAGTGGAATTACTGGAAAAGGTGTTGTAGATTTTTGTGTGGACTGATTTTAGCAAAGGAGTGCAAAGCTGCAAAAAAAAAAAAAAAGCTGCTTTGCCATGATTTTTAGACAGGCTGTTTCGGCCACTTAAATTATGAGAAAAATTCTGGCCTTTTGGGACATGAAGGTATATGGTATAAAGTACCTCCTGTCCAAAAATGAGCTCATTCGACTTAAAATGAGCAAGTTATGACTATTTCAATATTTAGGTTTTTCCGATGAAAAAGCGCTATAACTTGGAGTTCTATAACTCAGATGACCATGAAATTTAAACTGGAAGCTCACGTTAACATGTGTAAGGTCCTGCCAAGATTTGGGAATTTTGGAGTTAAACTTGAGGTAGCTAATTTCTTAAGGAATTAATTAGAAATTGATTTTTGAAAAATAGTAAATGAATTTTAAAAATTCCGAGAAAATATATTTTCATTATGGGACTATATTATGCTAAAACCCAGAAAAGAAATATTTTTGGGACTGATTTGGTATTTTTCATGAAAATAGTTTAATTCTGAACATATGAGTTAAATATGTTATGTGAAGTAACAAAGTTGAAAATAGGATTTTATGGCTAGAGAATCCTATATAGAATATATGCATATTTTTTTGATGAGGATTTGATAATTGGTGATGATATCTTATGAGTATGGCATTTTGAATGATTAAATGCATTATATGGTAAAAGCGTAAACAATTGAGATAAATTGTTTATAAATTTAAGAAGTGATTAAAATATTGTTATAATATTAATGATATTAGATTATGAGATTATTAAGTGATTGATAACATGGGGATATTCTTGAATCTGGATAAATTATATTATAAATGTTTAATATTTATCCTTTATCTCATTTGATTGATTCTTTATATCGTTATCCTCATGCTTTATATTATGTTGAAAGTCATTTGTGGCACATGTAGTGCATAGATGGACTTGGTATGATTATGACCGAGGATTGTTGGGTATAATCATAACCGTAATTGAAAACATGATTATCTTTGGCCGTAGTGCATGGATAATTTGTGGTCGTGATACTAATGAATACGATTATCTTTGTAGTCGTAGTGCATGGATAATTTGTGGTCGTGATAATTTAATAATCTTAATGAATGAATACGATTATCTTTGGTAGTAGTGCATGGATAATTTGTGGTCGTGATACTAATGAATACCGATTATCTTTGGACGTAGTGCATGGATAATTTGTGGTCGTGATACTAAATGAATACGATTATCTTTGGTAGTAGTGCATGGATAATTTGTGGTCGTGATACTAATGAATACACGATTATCTTTGGTAGTAGTGCATGGATAATTAAGTGGTCGTGATACTAATGAATATCCTTGGCTTTTGTAGTGCGGGGATGATTCGATGATATGGATTAATTATTGAAATTTGAGTCTCGTGATGAAATATTAATTCATGGATGTGGTAAAAGTCATCTTTGGTAGTAGTGCATTGATAGACTTGGTATGATTATGACCAAGGATTATTCGGTATAATCATGGTAGTAATTGAAAACACGAATATCCTTGGCGAGTGGTGCATGGATAATTAATTGGTCGTGATAATCTTATTAAAATTGCGTCTCGGCATTATTGGTTTCTGATTGTATATCTTTGGCACATAGTGCAAAAGATGAATTGTGAATAAATATCTTTGGTAGGATTGCAAAGATGAATTTAATGTTTTCAAACGATAAAGGTATTCAAGGTATCCTCACCTCTTTATCATACCGGTCGTACCCTAATTTTTGAGGGAGAAATTCCATAAGGAGGGAGATTGTGAGACCCCAGTTTTATCAATAAAGATTTAAATTTTGTCGAAATAATTTTTAATATTATGGTGTGAATTTGAGATAATATTATAGTTGTGGGTAGTATTTATAAATTTTGCAAAGTATGCAAGTTGTTATAAAATATTTATTTGGTGGGGAATATTCTTTTTGTTAGGAATATTAAATACAACTGGCTCAATCATTGGTGGACCCAACAATGAAAATATTATCGGATTGAGAAAAGCGACAAAATATTTTATAAAAATAACTTGGCGGAGGTATTCTGAATTAAAGCTGTTGAACTACCGGTGGTAAAAAATACGATGTCTGGCGTGGTTGCATAGTAGCACGGTATTGATTATTGATGCTTACGTGAAAGTCACTTCGGTATGCTCGATTATTACTTTCTGATAATTCTTTGCATCATATCTCTTATATTATTGATTCAATTATTGTCACGATTATCATACGTATAATATGTTATATATTATTAATTGAGGCGACAAGTTATAAATGATTAATAATTGTTGAAAGATTAAAAATGTGTTGATTAAAAATAAAATGATTTGTGGTAATATTTATTCAATCCTTAATGTATATAAAAGAATGCATTATGAGGCGTTTGTGGTAAGTTTGATTATTTTATGGGGGCCCATATGTCATTATCTAAGAGTCTCTTCGTCGATAGTAATTACCTTTGTGAATAGTAATTACCTTTGTCGATAGTAATTACCTTCGTCGATAGTAATTACCTTACGTCGATAGTATTTACCTTAATCGATAGTAATTACCTTCGTCGATAGTAATTACCTTTGTGAATAGTAATTACCTTCGTCGATAGTAATTACCTTCGTCGATAGTAATTACCTTTGTCGATAGTAATTACCCTTATGAATAGTAATTACCTTCGTCGATAGTAATTACCTTTACCAGACGTCGAACCACTTGTCGTTTCACATTCTGAGCGTCGAACCACTTGTCGTTTCACATTCTGACGTCGAACCACTTATCGTTTTCACATTCTGAGTGTCCGAACCACTTGTCGTTTCACATTCTGAGGCGTCGAACCACTTTTCTTTTCACATCACCGGTCGTCGAGCCACTTGCCTTTTCACATGGCGGTCTTAAGCTAGAAATCTTCTATAAATAGAGGCCTAGTGCTTCATTATTTTCACGAATTCAACTGAAACTCTGAGAGAAAACTATAGAGAAAGAAAGAAAAGTATTCTGCTACTTCACCTTGCGATATTCGGTTCTTCTAAGGTAGGGAATATTATTTGTTGTACCGTAAGGGTGTTATTCTTTCTTATTCATGAAGAGAAGCTGTTGTTATTCCATTGCTTATTATTACATTGGAATAACTTTTGTAAAAGTGGTATACCTATACATAACTTTGTATACTTGGCATACCTATACTTGGTGAAATCCTTATATTATTCCATTCTTATTTATTACATTGGAATAACTTTGTATCTGTGAATCCCCTATACTTGGTGATCTCCTTACATTATTCCATTCTTTATTATTACATTGGAATATCACATGCATGTGTTTTACACCTAGGACTGGTTCCATTGTTTATTATTCGCATTTATTATTACATTGGAATATCACATCGTGTGTTTTACACGGACACAGTTCCATTGTTTATTATTCACATTTATTATTACATTTGGATCATCACACAATCGATTGTGAATTTCACGACACAGTTCCGTTATTATTATTACATTGGAATAACTTTTGTCTGTCTGAAATCTGCATGCATGCATGGTGATTTCTTTTGTTATTCCATTCTTTATTATACCCGGTTGGTTAAATCTTTGACTTATACTCCATGAAATTAGTGGAATATCCTTGATATTTGCGCTTCATCCGATATCTTTTCATGGAAATATTCTTACGATCATTCTTGAATTTTACTCTACAAAACAGTATCATTTTGACAATTTGGGCGTTAATAATTCTGGATAAAATAATTCTTGAACTTGTTTTATTGAATTATTATGTCATTGTCATCATCCTCATGTTATATTATGTTATCTTGACTTACGTGTATAGATGAACTTAGTATGATTATGACCGAGGATCATTCGGTATAATCATGGCTTGTTATAAATGATGTGATAAAAGTCCTCGGTGGCACGTAATGCGATGATGGATAGTTTTTTTGGTATGATTATGACCGGGGTGATTCGGTATAGTCATGACCATTGATAATTTGATGAATATCCTTGGCCGAGTAGTGCGGGGGTGATTCGATGATGTGGATTATTTATTAAAAGTGAGTCTCGGCTATAACGATGATGAAAAACCTTTTAAAACCTAAAAGATAGTAGACTTTATTCTCTACTTGACTCTTTTAATGGATTGCTTATTCAAATTGCGATTAAACTTGTTGTCTATTGTATTTTATCGGTTTAACCTTTGTTGAAGGCTAATGATAAATTATTACGCATTATCTTAGTCATAATATTTCTTCTTTGGGCTAGTTGAGCTCACCTTTTCTTTCCTTTATTCTCTTGAGAAATGAGAACATAAATTTGGACGAGTCGGGGAGCGGAGTAATGGTCGGAGGATAGCATTAGTAGTCCTCACTATTACGTGAAATAGTGTGATAATAGTTGTAATGAGGACTCCTTTTGAGTTTGTATAATATCTAGTAGACAATATTTGTATTCAAACTCACGGTTTATGTCGTATATTATACCTGACGGCAGTTATATTAGTAAGTTGTATTTGAATTTATGTACCATGTAAGTGGCGACCCAAGATGGTGGCGACCCTAATTTGGGTGGCGTAAACCTAATTTTAAGAGGGTAAACGTCCGTAAGGGTTGAGTGTATGTGAATATTAAACTGGTAAAACCTACACTTCGTGTATGGTTTGACTGTAAGGTAATGAAGAATGTTGATTAACCGTGAACGGTGAAGAAACTGAGTTAAAGATAATAACGTTTAACGTTAAGAAGCCGAGTTAATAAGTATAACTTGGACAACATTCTGAGTTGAATGAACCGGATGTTGTAAGATTTGAATAAGATAATGTAAAATGTTTAGCGCTATGACCTCATAGTATTGACATTGAATGATCGTTCCGAGTATAAAAAAGACTGTATGACTTGGACGATAAAGAATGAATCCTGAGGTATGGCATTTAGTTGCCAGAAAGCCGTAAGGAATAAGAATTTGACTTATCGAACATTATAGTTTAATGGTTCGGGTAAGTTATGATAAGTTAGGTTGTTGTACAATCGTAACCTTTGATAGTTGACATATGGGAGTAGGGATAAACAATTCCTTCAAAGAGCGAAGGTATATACGAAACTGGAAACCGATCTAACTCATTGTGTGGGCAGTGTAGATGAGACGGGAACTTGTTTGTTGGTTGTTTATGGGAAACCACTCAGAGTACCATATGGACTACTAGCAGAGAAACGATGGGTGCTGAGTCCTATAGACGTTATAAGAAGAAGATAAGAATGTAAATCAACAAAGATGATGAACGTTTTGAGTAAGACATCTCCATAGGTCATGAAGTCGTAAACTGGTAATGAAAGTTAGTCGCGTAAACTTATATTTCAAGAACGCGAACCCTAATAAGTAAAGTTAAGTAAACCAATGCGTAAGTCAAGTATATGACTAATTGGTGTACGTGTTATTTCCTTATGTGTTATATAGGGATTTGAAATAAGCAGTTCAGCATAAACTATAAGCTGTAGCTGTGCGTAAGGCAAGTTTCCTAACATCATTCATATTATATAAATGCTAGTTTCTTAAACTTCTCAGATGTTGAACTTGAGAAATTTTGTCTAAGTGCATATGTGCGATGTATGTACAAGGTGGTAGTATGTATGAGACCTTGTGCCACAATTTGAACACTTCGGTGTTTCTATGAGATGAACTGTTCTGTGATTGAACTATTCAATATAAGTATGTTCGGTTTATACATGAACCCACTACAACAAAAAAGCTTATCAATGACCGATTATCGTGACCGTACTTCGGTCATAGCAGATATATCTCGCGACCGCATCGCGATCGCCGATAATCGTCGCGTAAAATCTGTCATTGGGATGCACATCGTGACCACTATTAGCTTGACAGCTATATCTCTGCGGCAGACTATGAGCGATCGAAATGACAAAATACGATTATGAAATTTTGAAATCGACATGGTCGAGGGCCAAAGATGACGTGGTCCACGCGTCAATGTGACCATTATTAGCGATCAAGTCGCGATCATTTGATTATCATGCGTCGCTAATAACGTTCGTGACCGCATCGCGATCGCCGATATAAAAAAACATTACAAACCCGGATTTTTCTTTGTTTTGCGAAATTCCCAAAACTCACATGCACTGCTTTCTACCGCTTTATCCCAACACACATACACACCAAGATAAACAACATACAAAACAATATAAACATCCATCGTCCACCAACACATACACCAAACTAGTATATAAACCTTTAAAACCAATATGATTTGAATAAATATAATAACATTTCAAAACTTGTTTAAGTAACATATATACAAACATCCAAATAATGAATATACAAGTACAAGGTTATGTCAAGCGTCATCCCTCCTTGATCATGCACCACATAATTAACAAAATAATAAAACAAGTTACAAATATAATAAATATGTTGATCTTGGTATATATTACGACAATACATACAACAAATTGATTTTATACCTCGTCGCCATCCCCATGTCATCCCTGCTTTCTTTGCCATCGCTTCAACTAACTCCTCGGGATCAAGAGCCCCAGTGCCTTGAAAGATCTTCAAAAGATTTCGATCTTGACATATAGCTCTCACACAATCGGTAGGAGTATGAACAATTTGGATGACTCGATGACTAAAGACTGGGTAGCAGAGTATTGCTGAGCCATCAAGGATGGGCGTCGTCATTGTCCTTGACCTTTAATGTAGTTCTTCTTCACATGTAGGCGCCCTCTCCCACAACTCTTGATCAATAAAGGACGTGGAGTGCCTTCGAGGATAGCGCTCATTCAATAAACGTTTATAAGTATCCTGTCATCATGTTAACACTTAAATAGTTAAAAATAATATTTTGTAAGTATTAATAAACAAGATCAGGTTGTTAAAACTTATTACCGCTTATCTGGATAGCCTCGGTGCGGAACCATCACGGGTGGCACGTACACATCCAAATGCAATGGATAGGTGACCTTGAGGCCGACTCCTATACACAAACAAAGACAATATTACTAAGTAAAATGGGATATTTTCTACAATTCATGATTGTAAACATATTAAAACTTGTAAATACGTGCAGGCGTTGATATCTTTATGGCAACTGTGAAATCTTGCCCGCCCTTGTATGTTCCTTTTAGCCTTTTAAGCCATCGGATACACCCGAGGCTCTGTTGGTGGCGGCGATCTTTCGTCTTTTCACCAAGCTCTCGGCTCTCCATTGGGCACACATCTCAAATTTCCCATATAGACCGGGTGCACCACGGTGGGCTATGCTCGTGCATATAATCCTCTCCACGGCACGGATGGTCGATCTCGGCATTGTGAATGGCTTTTGTTGTTCTTTATTCAAGTTGTCCTTAGTGCGGACCGCACTTTTGCCGTAATAATGTCTCGAATCAACTTTGAAACTGCGCGTCCTCCCATCTATACCGCTTTCGCAAATAAAAAACAATAATAACATTACTAAATAATTATCCTTTGAATATTATATTAATATTATTTGTCATAATTAAAAAATATACACAAATTACGCCAAAACAAAGATCCTTGTGGGCTATAGGTGTGCTTCACCACGTAATCGAGTGTAGGCCAATTACAGTAAACACACAAATTGTGATATGCACTTGACGATCTTATTATCCGAAAAATCACTATAATATACAACATCAATTAGCATATATTAAATGCTTAAATGCTTTTATATAAATGATATATCGGGACGTCGTCGTCTTTCGGAGGAGGCGAATCTGAATAAGAATCCGATCATCGGGATTAGTAGGGGCCTTGGGCACATTATTAGGCCCCCCCACCCAAGCCGCTTTTTTTCTGATACCGCTCGAAAGCCATCTGTATATTACAAATTTCAAGATGTTATTAGGAGTCATATTTGATTATATGTATATATGATGATAAACATACGATGATATAAACATGTATATATATGAATATAAAATGACAATAAACAAAAGTTGCATTTAAATAGTTTAGTACATAAACATGACAATGATATAAAAACATGTATTGCTAAACATACATTGCATGAGTTCAAGTGTCGATATGCGATTCGGAATCATCTTGTATCGTGTTGCGATTCATAACCATCATCCGCTTCAGATTACGTGGTCGATTCAATCAATAACTCTTCCTCCTCGATGATCAATGTCATCCGACACAAGTATTGACTCGGGATCTAATTCATGTGGTTCATCTCCACCATCTAACCGATTACTTCATTGTCGTCCTCCACATTTATTATAGTCGACTATGAAGCATCTCGCTCTTGGTAAATCTCCCCATCAACTAATTACCTGCGACTACGCCGGGAGTATAAATTACAACTTGCCAATCAGAAAGCGGTCTATCCCTTTTCTAACAGGACTAGGAGTGTAGTATACTTGTCTTGCTTTGAGTTGGTAAAACAAACGGTTCGTTGAGTACGCACCTATGGAGGTCAATATCGGCGATTCCATGTCTGCATCAACACGTATCCCTTTTTCCTCGAATCAAACCAGCGGCACTTGAACAAGTGAATATGACCCCGTCGTGCGCCCTTATACGACAACTCTACGATTTCCTCCAACTCCCCATAAAAGGCACGACCAAGCTCATTGTAACAATCTCCTTGGACACACACTCGAGTTCGTTGTTCTTTTCTGCGCCCCATATGCCTTTGTGTGAAATTCACAACCATTTATTTTGTAACCATTATGGTGACTTGATCCTTATGCGGTCCCATAGCTAGGACTTGTACATTAAGCTAATCGTTGATCCCTCGATCAAAGCCTACAAAAACTCCATCTTATTAAATGAAGTCATAGTTAACATATGAAGTATATATATTATATATATATACACTACGTGCTTAAAATTGAACTTACTTTGTCCTTTAGCCAAAGTGCAAAGTTTTATCCCGATTGATTTGAATATCTTTATCGCTTATGTCGGCATGCTTCACTTTTAACTCGTCATCGTGCAATCTATACCATGTTATAAACATTAACATATTAGAATAAATTTTTAACTTAAAAGATAAAATATCAAGTTTACATGTGTACCTCACAAATTGGCCGATCTCCCCACAATTGAGAAGAATGTAAGTATATGCGGCATGTAATTCTTGCTCGAGAGAGGAATATGCTTCCTTTTCTATAAGCGCGGCCGAGGGACCAAATACGAGAGCCGACCATTTAGTTCAACATTTCCCCCATCATCATGTCTCGATACTCGATTGGCCTTTGTCAAGACTTCATCCGGAAAATAGTCTGAGACAAACGTAGATATCTCATCAAAACTGTATGCCTCGCATATCGACCCCTCGACATAAGCTCTATTCTTCACCTTCCTCTTAAGGTTTCCCATCACCCTCTCGAAAGGGTACATCCATCTATATTGAATCGACCCCAACACGAGCTTCATAGGGAAGATGGATTTGCAAATGCTCCATGGAGTCAAAAAAACCAGGTGGGAATATTTTTTCCAGTTTACACGTGATCTCTATGATGTTCTTCTCAAGTACAAACATGTCCTTCTCATTCAATGATTTTGAACACAAGTCTTTGAAGAAACGACTAAGATCCGTCAAAGCATCCCATATTGGTTTATCAAGCAGATCCCGAATTGTGTACTTGTGTGATGCCACCATCTCTTCTCTCGCCCATGTGCCCACCAAAGATTCTTCGTAATTTCTCATGAACCCGAAACAAGTAAATGATAGTTTACCATGTCTGCATCCATATAATTTACATTTTTACACTTTAAACATGGACATCGTATCTGCGACTTACCATTCATACATTACGGGTGACTATCGCATACTCCAAAAACACTTGGCAACCAAATTCTAAATTCAACCGTAAGACCTATCTGGGTACTTGACTTTCGTCAGTGCAATCCAACTACTGGCCCGAATAGAGGTCCATGATTCCACTAGTACCTATACTACGACAACATTATAAATGTTAACATATGACTTGAGCATACTTATAACCATATAACTTGAGCATACTTGTAAGCATGCATATGATTAACATTTAAGCATACTTCTAAGCATATGACTTAAGCATACTTGTAACCATATGACTTGAGCATACTTGTAAGCATATGATTAACAACCAAGCTTGGCTTGGCCCTGTGAGGCTTGGCTAAGCTTGGCGTAGCCTCATGTGGCCTCGCGGCCCCAAGCCCAGCCCATCCGCTCTAACATCCCCTTAATAGGCTCTAGTGGATCACCAATAGGCTCGTTAATAGTATAAATGTTCGCAAATAACCCGACCAATAAAAAAATTTGCGAGTCTCCCATAATATGGATTAACCACATACGCGACGGCATGTGTATATAAGGTCATTTCTAGGAACACAAGACATAAACCAACAGTCCATATGAGATACCAACAGTCATGTGAGGATCAAACTTGTAAACTTTGAAACCCAATCATTTTTCGTGGGAGCAATTATTCACGTTTTGATTCACATTATGATGTCAATGTCAAGTTCTCGATCTACAAATGATTTTTTCACAATGACCAGATATAATTGGTTAAACTACAAACATAAACATGGGATTCACGAGTCTATATCATAATGCACGACTTCCTATAATAACCAAACCATTACTACCTCTATTGCACAAAAAGAATCCCAAAATATAAATTTTATACTAACTACAATCTAATACATTCATCCTATTACCCAAATCAATTTACCCAAAATATAAATTTTATACTAACTCCATCCTATCACTAATCAAGTTACCCAAACTGACATAAATTAACAAAATCAAATTACAAAATCTTTGCGTATTACCCAAATAAATTTTACTCTAATCAAAACTTATAAACCAATCATAATCATATTACCCAAAATATATAATTTAAGCATGATAGCCATATTCATTCATTCAACTCTTTGCAATAAATTAACTCTTAAAACACAAATTAAGTAGCAAACATCTTGATTTGGAGAAGAACGAACAAAAATAACAAACAACAAAAAAAAATTAATGAAGAAGAACTTAAAAAGTAGCTCTTACCTCTACAATTAGTCTCTAATTTGAAGAATAATGAATGAAAACCGCTTCTCCTTCTTCTCTTCTCCCCTTTTTCTCCCTCTTCTCTCTTTTGGCCACCTTCTTTTTTTTTTCTTCGTGTGTTCGTGTCGTTTAACCGGTTACTAAATTCATTTAGTTTGATCAATGATCGCTATCTCTGACATGCGCATCGCGTCGTTACTTTTTAATGACATGGACTTATCGGCGATCGCGTGCGATCATTGATTATAAAGTGGTCGCACAAAAATTACGCGCCAACATTTCCAAATAAAATTTTGAGGCAAATTTATATTAGCGATCGATCAATGACCGGATGCGGTCATTGATAAAGAATTAGCGACTAGATTACGTTTCGGTCGCAGATGACGGTCGCTGTGACTAATATCAGCGACCGATGGTGCGGTCGCTGATACTGTTGGTCGCTGATAGACCTTTTTCTTGTAGTGACCATTATTGTGAAGTCTGTGCTAATGATTCTAGCCAGACAGGATGTGTATGAAAAAGGTAGAGGAATTAAAGTAGTTCAAAGTGAATATGACTAATGTTTTAAGATGATAGGAATTGAGACTATTCCTATTATTCAAGCTGCTTCATAACTTTTGTTCGGTTATTAAAGTTATGAAGAATGTTTAAACTCTTGAAGTTGTTTGTTCAACTGTTATGACTTGCAGGGCAATTGAATGCTCACACTTTCTTTAAATGAAAAACATTTTCAGCGTACGATGTTAAAAAGAACTTAAGGATCCCATAAAGATGAAGTTGATCGGTATCCAGACGAAGTGTCATTCATTTGATGAATGACCGTGAAGATCAAGTGAAGACTTATAATGTAGAATAGTTTAATTAAACTATAGATTAGTTTAATGAACCGATATGTATCCTTGGCGGCGGATAAAAGTCACTCTTGTACGATGTAAAGAATAATATAATTATCATTATTTGTAATGAAAGAGGTTTTAAGGTTTCAAGAACCTGGGATTTGAGAATATATGTTATTATATTTAACTATATAATGAGGTATGTTTGGTAAGAAGTGGGACCCTGACGCACGGAATCCGGGTATGAGAATAGACCGGATTTCGGGGCGTTACAGTACAAGGGTTTGAAAAATCTCTTTTTACAAAACATCACTGCTATATCTTGTTAAAACGGAATTTTTATACAGAAATTCAAACCCTTTGTATATAGGTGCGAATGAGGCATATCACTACTTCCAAATAATTGCACATTGATCCACACACACACACACACATTCATATAATAGTTTAATTGAAAAGTGGCGGTCACCGTGGTAACACGGATGTCGGGGGGTGCCTAACACCTTCCCTTCGCATAACTAAGTCCTCGGACCCTAACGAATCTCGGTTTCACAGACTAGTTAAGCAGTGTCACATCACTAGGTCAATGTGAAAATCTTTTCTCGGTTGTGTTGGTACAACCATTTAAAAACCAACTGGCGACTCTTATAGTCCGATCATCGACATATACATGTCAGACCTTTTCACAACTTATTTTTTCAAACAAATCTCACCTAACATCAGAACACCAACAGACAAGAAAAGAAAAGGGACAAATAAAAATCTCGACATCGACAAGTAGTATATGTGATGATATTATTCTAATTGAGAGATTGATATTATCAATAATAGCCTTTCAACTGAAACTAAAATTAGATTGCTTACTAGTAATCGACGATTCATGCAAGTTCCTATACTTTTAACTAGTGGTTAATCATTGTTGATTACATCACGTCTATGATTTGTTGATTCACATGTTGTGCATGTTGTATATGTTCATCATGTATGGAAGGTTGATGAACTTCATTACCATTTGGTTCAATTATAGTTGTTCATGTTCATTGTTGACCATTCTGTTAGGTTTGTAATATTCAAGAACGCAATCAAATTGCATAAAAGTACGGAAGCGTGTAAAATCAGAGTTTAAAAATTTACAAACCATATACCCGGATCACCCTTTATGCACAATTATTAATTAAACGAAAAGATAAAGAATAAAATCATACCCTTGAAGATCGAGCTTCCTCAGGTACAAGTTCACCTCCAAATCCTTTCGCGTTCAACTTGAATCCACCGGGATATTGTTCCTTCCTTTGATCAACGTTAGCCACCCATATGTTTGGCCTCTAGAGGTGATCCACCAAGGAAGAAGAAAATTCAAGAAGAAGGGGTATTGGCTCAAACCCTAGTTTTTCCTATCTCTATAGAAAAAGGGCGTACTCTCCAACAAATTGGAATTATTACGTAGTTGTCAAAGTCAACAACTCCCTCACCCATAATAAGACTCCTCTTATTTATAGATGTGGGCAACCCACCTTAACAATTAAGGAATTGAGATTTATTTAATTAATTAAATTCTTTTAATTAATTAAGCTCCCTAATCTTATTAGGGATAATTAATTAAACTCCTTTAACTAATTTTCCCTCCTAATCCTATTAGGAATAAATGAGAGTACTTATATTAAATTAATTCCTAAACTCTTTTAGAAATTAAAATAATAATAATTGTAATAATATTAATAAGACTCCTCTTATTAATTTATATTTAATATTTCTAAAATATTAAATAATAAATATTAAGCTATTTAATTTATTCTATCACCATAGATTAAATTAAATATACTTAACATATTATTACGATTATGCCATTAACTTCTTAAATAATTATTCTTCCTTTTATGGTGTGACCCTTTAGGTTCTCCATATTAAACCGGTTGTGAATAAATCAATTAGAACAATTCTAATCTTATTTAAATAAATAAATTAAACAATTAATTTATTTAAATAAATAATATTTATTCTACAATAGGGATAAGCCTCCTAGCGATCAACGACTTTCCGGATAATATAGATTTCAACATTAATCATTAAAGAACCTTTGAGTAAATAGTTACTGCATACAATTCAATCCTTCCACCATACTGATGTCCCAATTAAATATAAGGCATGGAATTCTTCACAAGTCTTATTTTATTTAATTATATGTATTTCGATCCTTAAATGCACAACTCAAATAATGCAAATTAGAAACTCCTTTCTAATTTCATTACGCCTTAACCCAAGGACTACTAGGTTGTCATTTATCGAATCACATAGGACATTTCTCTTCTTTTATTAGAAGTGGTAGATTCTTTATTGATCATACATTATCTCCATGTACAACTTATTATACCCAAGCATACCCTTTGATATACCCTAAGGGTCTTAAGGAATAAGTCAAAGTATAACTCATCATACACAAGATACTATGATGATCTCAAGTCCAAGGATTACTTGTACTACTATCACTACTGAAATTCTATTGACAGCAAATAAAACTCCATTAGGTATTCCTTAGCGAGCCAATGTTCGATGAACTTATTCTCTAATAAGCACCTACATACTTGCTTTAGTGTCTCCACACAAATGATCATGAGATCAATCATCCTCATCCAATGAGCAAGCAACGTATGTACCAATCTATCCGGATTCACTAATCCCCAATTTAGTAATCCAATGATTGGGAACTATTTTAGTTTTAAGCTTTCTAAGAATTTAGATCTCATTAGAATGATCATCATCATTATTCTAAAAGCATTGCTTAAAACTATGGGTTTATCACATATTATAAAACAACATCATGCGATAATTAAAAACCTTTAATAAATTAATATTTTTATTAATAAATGAATAAGATTGTTTCAAAGTATATGCTTTATCATCAAACATGATTGGCTTGTGTGCATACTACTTTCAATCTCCCACTTGCACTAAAGCCAATCGCCATGGTATCTCATACTCTTCTTCTCTAAGTGACGATTATCCTGGCATTGGATAAGCTTTAGTTAATGGATATGTAATATTGTTCATGAGAGTCCACTATCTCTATAGTGATTTCCCATCTTTCAATGATTCTAATAATCAAATGAAAGTGCCACAACACATGTTTAGATCCAAGATGAGACTTAGGAACTATTCCTAGTTACGTAATGAACTTTAATCCAAACAATCAACTTGCGACTTCATTTATAGCTATATACTTTGTCTTTATCACTAAACCAAAGAACTCTTTTCTTTGTTTGGAACCTTTCCATTCAACGCACCTTGCTCAAGATAAGGCTTTACCTTAAAGTGGATTTTACGTCATCTTGGTGCATCTCAAAAAAACTTGAGTGCATTAAGACCTCTAGTTTTAATTCGGACCCACCATGTATGATCACATCCTTAGTGTTTGGTTAAGAACTTTAAGATGTTTTTCACCGACTCACGCGTGAACTTCTCCGAATATGATTGATCAACATCGGGTCTCGTATATTTCATTGCATACATGATAGTTACTCATGTGATCTCTCTTTTGGATGCGTAGGGACTATTAAGAGAGATACACTCCATAGCTCATCAACATGAGACATCTCTTGGAGTTTGCCATGCTAAACGACTTTAGCATCAAATGAATATACGTTCCTTGGGTAAAGTTGAGCATCCTTTTAAATCTTTCTATATAGATTTTATCCCCAATTAAGATACTCTTCCAAATCATTCATGGAGGAATGTTTAGACAACTTTATCTTTACTGATTGTAGCATTGGTATGTCATTCCTTATCCGTAGTATATCAACATGTAGTACTAGGAATGTCACGATGCTCAACCGACCCTTTTGTACACACTAGGTTCATTCTTATTTTGATAAAATCAAACTCTTTTGATTTGTTTCATCAAAACGAATGTTCCATTTTGAGAATATTGCTTCAATCAATTTCTCCGAGTGTCTCATAACTCTTAACTCATCGTATGTAATGGATCATCATCTTCTATGATCGTACCTCATCATCATCATCTATGATGAATCCATACCTCCTAGGTATCTTCGGTACTATTCCGATTTACGATTCGGTTTGTGGTACAATAGGTCTATCTACAGGTTCCTCTTATTTGACTTATAGTGTTTTGTGGTTCTTGAACTTTTCAAGATCTATTATCCTCCCACTAGCCCCTTCAATAATAAACACCTTTATCTTAGAAGGCAGCGTGTTTCGTAACAAACACCTTTTGATAAGTAGAATTATAGAACATATACCCTAAACTTACTTTAGGATGTCCCACAAATCTGTACTTGTCAAATCTTGTCCCAAGCTTATCTTTTGAAACCTTTTCACATAAGTTGGACAACCCCTTATCTTAACATACTTAAGATTAATAATCCTCCCTATCCATAACTTTTATGGAGTCTTGGGGCCGGATTTTGAGGTTACCATTTTCAGTAGATATGCGACCATTTCTAGGACATGACCTAGAAGAAGTACCGAAATGTCGGTAAAATCATTATGGACCGCACCATGTCCAACAAGGTACGATTTTACATTCAGATACATCAATCAATTATTGCGTATCAGGATGTGTCCATTATGAGAAAACTATTTGAGATGATCTAGAAACTTATTGCACGCGTATTTATTCCTTGATCCAATCAAAGAATCTTAATACTTTGCCAATTTGTTTCACTTCTGAATTCTTTGAACCTTTCAAATAATTCACACTTGTATTTCAACAAATACACACATTCAACTCTTTGAATGATCATCTCCTTTTCTTATACTAATTTGTTCAATATGCAAAATTATTTTCATGTAAGTTAAGTATACAAAATTTATTAAGTAATATTCCAGTTCTATACAAAACATTATTATTATAAATAGAACAACAATTGTTCTTAATTATAATACCAAAGATTTCATTGTCCAACAATAAAATGGAAATAATATTTTTTAACAAGAACTGGAATACAATAACAACTTATTGACTTAATAGATTTTCCCGTAGGCATTGCTAAACTATAAGTTTCTATGGCTAATATGCAGCAACCTTTGCTTCATTTCCCACACATAGAATTACTTACCTTGTTTAACTTTCTACTTCTGCTTGGTCCCTTCATAAATCTATATTTATGATAACCAAAGTCGGTATCCAATACCCAAGTAGAACCTTGACTTAAAGAAAAAATTATTTCAATCATGAACAAAAACTGTATTTGTAACCGAAACTTCACTAAGCTTCTTTTGGCTAGCCTCTGCAAGATGCTTCTCACAGTTTCTTTCCAGTGTCCAGGCTTATTGCAGTGGAAGCAAACTCCTTTGCTATCCGTATCAGTTTTGTTCTTATTATCCTTTGTTTATGCATTTCTATTTACCTTCTTTGAATCGTTCTTCTTTTCAGAAGATCCTTTGGCCCCTACCAGTAAGACTTGATCTTTCTTGGTTGGAAAGTGACTCTCAACATTTTTCAACATGTTAAGCAAATCAAATAGTCGATATCTAGCTTGTTCATATGAAAATTTACAACAATTGTGAAAAGAGTCCGGGAGTGAGTGCAAGATCAAATCTTGGCTCAACTCTCCATCCATGACAAAAAACCAAATTGCTCTAATTGATCAATCAAATTGATTATGTTAAGAACTTTTTCTGCATCTTATAGTGCCATTGGCCATTCTAGATCGGAAGAGCTCCTTAGATATCTCGATATCTATCAGTCCTACTTTCCTCACCATCAACTACTTGATGTGCAGGAATATAGTAGGAGCATCCATAGTTTCATGCTGACGCTGAAGCTCGTTACTCATAGATGCGAGCATGATGCATTGAGCCAATTGTGCATCATATTGCCACTTTCTAAAAGTAGCAATCTCTTCCTCAGAGGCATTATCTACAACCATTGTAGGGATAGGCATATTAAGGAAATAAGATAGCTTTTTAGCCATGAGAACTATTCTCAAATTCCTTAACCAATCCGTTTAATTCAGTCTGGTTAATTTAGCATCTAATATGCTTCGCAGTGATAGTAATTTTAGACATTGTAAAATTCTATAGATGAATTTGTAATTAACAACATTTTAACATACATTCTATTATTAATTACCAAAATAAATTAGGTCTTGTTTTAAATTGGTATCTCCCACTATTTTCTTCAAACTATATTACCCTCACTTATATAGTTCGGCAAAATCTAATTAAAGATTTGCTAGTGAGAATAAGGATCCCATTTCAAATGTATATAGCCTTGTGGTGACACAACAAACTATATATAAATAAATAGGTAGACAACTTTTGTCAATTACATCAACTATGCAACTCCTTTTCTTTTGCCTCTTAGATTATTTTGATCAAGTGGTGGCACATCCTAATCAAAATTATCCAAGTTAAGTCCGACCTAGCACTCCATATATTCAAAAAGAAAAATATCATCCTTGTGGTGACACAACAAAACAATATTGTTCAATTTTCTTTATAAGCATCAAATGTGATAAATTAACATCTTAAATACTTAATACTTGCCTTGTGGTGACACAACAAACTCATATTAAATATTTAATACTCTATTAATTTTATCATGCTAGAAAGCTGACGTTCGATATTCCAAATATCTTTGAACGCTTAGGACTTAATATAAAAATTGAGGGTTTGTTATTAATTTGTCTCATCTTGTTTAGCGCATGCATATATATATATAAAATACGCGTCGTATTAATGAACATGCGAAGCATGTTTGCATAATATATAATATATATAATATAAGCATGCACATATAGAATACTATATTCTACTCGGATTGATTATGGACTTTTATTCTAGTTTGGTTCACTAGAGCCACCAAGTGAACCAAAAGGTCAAACCCTAGGGTGCAAGAAATAATATTTAAATATAACTATTACATTTAAACCCTGCTCTATTACAAACGGGTCTTCAAGTGCTTCTTGTCCCTTGATCTCTAATTCTTCAAAATTAATTCTAAATATTCCTATTACAAAACTATTTTAAAATAAATAGAAACCTTGATCGCTATCGAATGGGAAGTACATAGGAGGGGATAGAATTTACATTAAGAAAAATTAGAGAAGGCGAGTCTGTGAGACCCCATTTAATAAAACCCATACATTCATGCATCCAACTAAAATAAAATCCAATCATATTGGTCAATAGTCCATAATCAATCCCATTTATTATCATACACATCACCATATGCATCAATAAATAACATTCATCTCATGAATAATAAACATTTAATATATATATTGATATCATTTAATGGGCAAATTTAGTTAGTATAAAATCTATTTTTGAATCAAAATAAACTCCTTTATTTTAATCCAAATTTAAATCAAAATAAAACTATTTTATTTTAATTTATCCAATTTTGAATAAAATAAACTATTTTATTTTAATCAAAATCTTTAATCAAAATAAACTCCTTTATTTTAATTAATTATGGAATCCAATTCCATGTAATAAAAAATCTTTAATTAAAATAAACTCTTTTATTTTAATTAATTATGGAATCCAATTCCATATAAAAAAATCTTTAATTAAAATAAACTCTTTTATTTTAATTAATTATGAATCCAATTCCATATAAAAAAAATCTTTTATTAAAGGAAACACGGATATTCTTTCCTATTCACAAATAAACTTTTTTATTTTGAATAATATGAAATCATATTTCATATCTAAATAAACTCCTTTATTTAAGAAAATTAGGATTCTCTTTCCTATTCATAAATAAACTCCTTTATTTTAGGAAACATGGAATCCAATTTCAACTCCAATTAGTTATCATGGAATCCAATTCCAACTCTAATTAGTTAGCATGAAATTCTAATTTTAAAATTAAAATAAACCTTTTTATTTTAAGATTAAAATAAACCTTTTATTTTAAAATTAAAATTAACATTTTATTTTAATTATAAAATAATTAAGAATAATATATATATATATAGTATATATATATATATAACTATTATATATATATATATAATATAATAATCAATATATATATATTATATGAAAAACGTGCCATCCTTTGAAAGAAAAAGAAATCAGATTCCTTTGCTTGATTTGCATGCGAAATTATGAATTAAAAACCGAATGCATAGCCGTTCACTTTCTTGTTGATTTACGTGCTCAAAGAACTTTAATAATAGGTTAATGCCAAGTCCGTGTGGCACGAAAAACAGAGTTCACGCGGTATTTTTTTTTTTTTTTTTTATTAAATTTTATACAATAAAAACTATGCCCAATTAAATTATTCAAAATACATATCAATATACATATCAAATTAAACAATTAATAATTAGCATAAAGGTTTGGCTCGATGCCACCGTTAGGTTGTAATATTCAAGAACGCAATCAAATTGCATAAAAGTACTGAGCGTGTAAAATCGAGTTTAAAAATTTACAAACCATATACCCGGATCACCCTTTATGCACAATTATTAATTAAACGAAAAGATAAAGAATAAAATCATACCCTTGAAGATAGAACTTCCTCAGGTACAAGTTCACCTCCAAATCCTTTCGCGTTCAACTTGAATCCACCGGGATATTGTTCCTTCCTTTGATCAACGTTAGCCACCCATATGTTTGGCCTCTAGAGGTGATCCACCAAGGAAGAAGAAAATTCAAGAAGAAGGGGTATTGGCTCAAACCCTAGTTTTTCCTATCTCTATAGAAAAAGGGCGTACTCTCCAACAAATTGGAATTATTACGTAGTTGTCAAAGTCAACAACTCCCTCACCCATAATAAGACTCCTCTTATTTATAGATGTGGGCAACCCACCTTAACAATTAAGGAATTGAGATTTATTTAATTAATTAAATTCTTTTAATTAATTAAGCTCCCTAATTATTAGGGATAATTAATTAAACTCCTTTAACTAATTTTCCCTCCTAATCCTATTAGGAATAAATGAGAGTACTTATATTAAATTAATTCCTAAACTCTTTTAGAAATTAAAATAATAATAATTGTAATAATATTAATAAGACTCCTCTTATTAATTTATATTTAATATTTCTAAAATATTAAATAATAAATTTTAAGCTATTTAATTTATTCTATCACCATAGATTAAATTAAATATACTTAACATATTATTACGATTATGCCATTAACTTCTTAAATAATTATTCTTCCTTTTATGGTGTGACCCTTTAGGTTCTCCATATTAAACCTATAATGAATAAATCAATTAGAACAATTCTAATCTTATTTAAATAAATAAATTAAACAATTAATTTATTTAAATAAATAATATTTATTCTACAATAGGGATAAGCCTCCTAGCGATCAACGACTTTCCGGATAATATAGATTTCAACATTAATCATTAAAGAACCTTTGAGTAAATAGTTACCGTATAATTCAATCCTTCCACCATACAATGTCCCAATTAAATATAAGACATGGAATTCTTCATCAAGTCTTATTTTATTTAATTATATGTATTTCGATCCTTAAATGCACAACTCCAAATAATGCAAATTAGAAACTCCTTTCTAATTTCATTCTCGCCTTAACCAAGGACTCTTGGGTTGTCATTTATCGAATCACATAGGACATTTCTCTTCTTTTATTAGAAGTGGTAGATTCTTTATTGATCATACATTATCTTCATGTACAACTTATTATACCCAAGCATACCCTTTGATATACCCTAAGGGTCTTAAGGAATAAGTCAAAGTATAACTCATCATACACAAGATACTATGATGATCTCAAGTCCAAGGATTACTTGTACTTTACTATCACTACTGAAATCCTATTGACAGTAAATAAAACTCCATTAGGTATTCCTTAGCGAGCCAATGCTCAAATGAACTTATTCTCTAATAAACACCTACATACTTGCTTTAGTGTCTCCACACAAATGATCATGAGATCAATCATCCTCATCCAATGAAAGCAAGCAACGTATGTACCAATCTATCCTGGATTCACTAATCCCCAATTTAGTAATCCAATGATTGGGAACTATTTTAGTTTTAAGCTTTCTAAGAATTTAGATCTCATTAGAATGATCATCATCATTATTCTAAAAGCATTGCTTAAAACTATGGGTTTATCACATATTATAAAACAGCATCATGCAGATAATTAAAAACCTTTAATAAATTAATACTTTTTATTAATAAATGAATAAGATTGTTTCAAAGTATATGCTTTATCATCAAACATGATTGGCTTGTGTGCATACTACTTTCACATTCATCATTATTGTCTCGGTCATTCAATTATAGAAATTGATTCATGTTCTTTCACAATTATTATATTGTTGAACGTTTGTCAGCTTATTATTCATTCTTTCAATCATGATATATCTTTCTTTGAACTTAAACTTGCTGGGCAAACTTGTTTCTCACCCTTGCTATATCATGATAAAACTTTCAAATTAAGACAAAACTTCAGACAAAGGCAAAGGCTAAGACAAGTTCAATGATTGGGTTCTGGTACAGTTAAACTTGTAATAGTATTAAAGGCAAATAACACTGTAAGTCCTATAGTATATGAATGTGTATAATAAGTTAAGGTTATCAACCTTGGGGATTATGTTGTAAAGGTTATTGTATAAACAATTTATATTTATATCTTCCGCAATAGTTATAGAATTGGTGTACCAGGTTCGTGGTAATTAGTACCCGGATTTGGGGATGCTACATTTGGTAACAAAGTTATAGGTTATAAACCTTAGGTAGGGTAACCTTAGACTATAACCACATGGATAAGGATAAGGACTAACTCAAATAGAGTTAGTGCGTCAATAAGATTCAAAGACGAATCTCGACAAGTTAAAAAAGATCAAGAGTTACCTAACTCTGACAATAAAGATGAATAGTAATAATGAATAGATAGTCTAAAAGACTCAAAGTATACACAGAAAAGAGATCGTAAAACAAAACGATTATAACTTAGGAAATAATCATAATATAATACAATTATAATATGAGATCACCACGAGATCTGATAAGGTCATAGCAGGGAGGAGGATCAATCAAAATGATTGAAAATTTTTATAGCAAAATTGTTGTGTGACAATTGTACTATGAATTAGTACTATTTGAACTCATAAATGAGTGGTGAATGATAAGATACAGATTGAACAAAATTTGTATGGAGTAAGGGTGGAGCTAGGATTATGTGGGATTTCAATTGAGGACGCATGTCAACAGCTAAGTTGTATGATTCTTTGTATGGGCGGGGAATTGTACTTGGTGTAACAACCGCTTAGTTTCTTTTAGTGATAATCATTGAAATGTTTGTGTCTCGCTATTTGCTATATACATGTTGAGAAAATGATTCTTTTCTCATGTGTATAGCAGATAGGTAGAGGATAGGTAGAGAATATAAGGTTAAGTGCGAGTTCTTAAAACTCATACCTATGGTAAGTTTGTGACTCATAATTGTATGGTATGTTTTTGAACCCCTAGGCGTATGGACAGTTCCTGATTGATTCTTGAACTACGTATTACTAGGATAAGTTCCTAAACTCATATTATTATGGAAAGTGTAGCGCCCCCAAATTTTGGTCCTAAATCACCACTAATTTGGTACACTAGTTCTAACTATTGCGAAAAATATAAACATAAATTGTTTATACATTAAACATTACACACTATCCCCAAGGTCGAGAACCTTACTTAAAACCTGAATCAATATCGTATCTAACATACAATGTTATAATAATACAATATTGTTACAAATCTAGCTGCACACATATTCCCAAGCTAAACTTGGCTTTGACTTTTCCTTGTATCCGACGTGTTCGCCTTAATCTGCAATGTTTATCATGATATAGCAAGGGTGAGCAACAAGTTTGCCCAACAAGTTTAAGTTCAATAAATTATGGATATATCATGATGGAAAGATTTTGAATAATAGCTGGCTAACATTCAACAATATAATTATGAATTAGCATGGATAAATTTTCATAGCTGAACGAACATTAAACATGAACATATCAATTATATCTAGACCGAATGGTAATGAAGGTGATCAACCTTTCATACCTGATGAACACATGCAATATGCACAAAGTGCGATTCAACAATTCATAGACGTGATGTAATCAATAATGATTAATCACAAGTTCAAAGAACAGTTCAAAAACTTTCACAATAAGTGAGTATAAGAAACTTGTCTGATCGGTTGATTACCATTACGAAACATACTTAGCTTTATCCGAAGACCTAATATTAATCATATTGATTTCTCAAGTTAGAATAATATCATCACAATATAAAATAACTTAAACATATTACCACATAATCCTATTAGTCTATACAACAAATAAGACTTAGTATCAAGTCAAACTATTGCAGTTTAAATTGAATCCGGTACAATTCTGACATCCCGACGGCCCAGTCGAATAACTATCGAGCCTAATATCCATAAGACTCTATCTAAACGCAACAAAGTTAACTTAGACAATTAATTATTCAGTCAAAATAATTTTCATAGGCTGATAATAATTTTAAAGTAATTATTATCATTTATTATGATTTTTCAATCATTAACATCATATTTATATGATTTAAATACCACTTAATTCATTTATCATTAATATTTATTTAATACTAAATATTAATGAAAATCAAAACATAATATTATAATATATTTATAATATATCAAAGTATTTTTAATACATCAAAATCATATTTATATGATTTTTAAACCTTTAAAACAATTATTCGATATTTTCCATTAATATTAAATATTAATGTTTTTCATGACAAAATATCAAAAGTTATATTTTATAATTTAAACTATTTTTATAACACTTAAATCATTTGTATATGATTTATAAATCATTAATTCTATTTTTCATAATTTATTTAATACATTTAGTAAATAAATTAATTACCATTAATGTGACGCCCCCAAAATAGGTATACATCACCCATCTTGAGTCGCCAAATACATGGTACAAAATTCAAATACAACTTAATAATACAACTGTCGTGTAGAATACGACAAGACATAACTGAGAGTTTTAATACGAATATTATCTTCTAACCAGTATTCAACTCAAATAGATTCCTCAATACATTTATTATCACACTATTTCATAGAATAGTGAGGACTACTAATGCTATCATCTGGATCGTCACTCCGTTCCCCGACTAGTCCCGGCTATGTTCTCATTTTCTGAAGAGAACAATGAAAGTAAAAGGGTGAGCTCAACTAGCCTAGTAAGAAATATTATGTCTAAGATAATGCAGAATAATTTATCGTTAGCCTTCAACAGTGTTAAACTGATAAAATATAACAAACATCAAGTCTAACTACAACGAAATAAGTAATCCATTAGAAGAGTCAAGTAGAGAATAAAATCTACCATCTTCTATGATTTCAAAGGTTTTTCATCACTTTTATCGCTGAGACTCAGCTTAATAATTAATCCACATCATCCCTGCACTACGGCCAAGGATATTCATTAGTATCACGACCACAAATTATCTATGCACTACAGGTCAAAGATATTCATGTTTTCATCAATGGTTATGATCATACCAACAACTGTCCATCAATGCACTACGGGCCAATGATGACTTTTACCACAACATTTGTAACATTACGGTCATGATTATACCGAATAATCCCTGGTCATAATCATACCAAGTCCATCTATGCACTACAGGCCACAGATGACTTTCAACATAATATAAACATGTGGAAGATGACAATGATATAAGAATTCAATAAAACAAGTTCAAGGATACATTTTTAAAAATCTATAATTTAATTTATCCAGAAATCAATAACGTCCAAATTGTCAACATAATACTGTTTTATGGAGTAAAATTCAAGAATGCTCAGAAGAACATTTCCATGAAAAGATACTAGATGAAGCGCAAATATCAAGGATATTCCACTAATTTCATGGAGTATAGAAGCCAAAACTTTAACCAATCGAGTATAATAGAATATATGAAATCGCAAATGGATTTTTGCACGCCATGCGGAATCCACGCAGATGCATCATTTCATTTGTAATAATAAAGAATGGAATAACGAGAATAATTCACCAAAGCGCATGTAATTCGCATGCATGCAAAAGTTATTCCAATGTAATAATAAAGAATGGAACCAGTCATACGTAACTTGCGTCTGCATGATGTGATATTCCAATGTAATAATAAAGAATGGAACCAGTCATGCGTAATCTCGCATGCATGCAGATATTCCAACATAATAATAAAGAATGGAATAACAACAGAATTCACCAGGCATGCGATAGACTGCACAGACATGTTATTCCAACAGAATAATAAAAAATGAAATAACAACCCTTACGAGTATTGAAAGAAAATAACTCTCTTCATGAATACGAAAGAAATAATACCCCTTACCTTAGTAAGAGATTGGATACTGCAATAGTGTAGTAACAGAATACACTTCTTCTTTCTCTCTTATTCTCTCTATACTTTCTCTCTCTATAGCTTGAATGAATTGGTGAAAAATAATGAAGAAATGAGCTTCTATTTATAGGCTTGGCAGAGTAAGGGTAAAATAGTCTTTTCGCCATAATTTATGCTATCATCGCTGACATCATCGATCATATTACATCATTGCTTACTCATCGTCCGATGACATCATCGCTTACCTCATCATCCGATGACATCATCGCTTGCATCATAGGAATTCAAATTTAATTTGTTCTGTTCCACCTCCTTTTACTTTTATACCATGAATTTACTATAATAATGCTACCATTCAAATTATATAAAACGTATTATTATATAATCACATCATACTACTACAATGTAATATTATAATAATATATTTGAATGAATTATTTTATCGGAAAAGATAAAATACCAACTTTCAACAAATGTCACATGCTAAAAATTCTTCAGTTTAAATCCACTTCGAATAAATATTTTCTTATCATATATATCAATAATTAATTATTCACAAAAAATGTTACAAAATTATAATATTGACAACCAGGTCGTTCCCAGGAAAGAGGGGGATTTCCGATAAGGATTTCTCCCTATTGGCGCGTAATTAGGTGACCAAACCCTTTTCCTCGACAGAACTTTCTAGACATTGTAAATAATGTAAATAATAATATTATTCAAATAGTATGAAATATTGATTTGATATTTTGAAATACTGTGAAATGATAATTATTGAATCAATAATATAAAATATCAACGTAGGAATTATTGAATCAATAAAATAAAGTATTGAACAGTAATTACTGTAACAATTATTGAGTATTGACTTTTTACGTAAGCATTAATAATCCAAGATATTGTACAATACCGTGTGCTACTATGCACCCACGTGTATTACTGTACTTTTACCACCGGGTATTTCAACAGTTAACGGTAAAACTTTCGTCGTTATTTTTATAAAAAATTAATTTTGTCGTTTTCTAACTCCCACAATAATTCTGTTGTGGGGTCCACCAATGATTGTGTTGTCGTATGAATATTCCCAGACAAAAAGAATATTCCCCGACCAAACGAATATTTTATATCAACTTGCTTACTTTGCAAAATTTATAAATATTACCCACAACTATAACATTATAACAAATTCACACCTTAATATTCAAAAATAATATTTATAGAAAATTCATTATTATTCATAAAAGTTGGGGTCTTACAACCTCCTATTCTTATAAAATTTCGCCCTCGAAATTAGGGTACGTACCTGGTATGTCGAAGAGGTAAGGATACCTTGATTTCATTTCAGATTCTAACTCCCAGGTCATTTCCTCAACATCGTGGTTTCTCCACAAAACTTTGACTCGAGGTATAACCTTGGAGCGTAAAATATGCTCCTTCTTATCCAAGATTTTAACAGGAACCTCTTTATACGTTAAATCTTCCGCTATTTCGTCCGGTTCTAACTCAATAATATGGTGCGGGTCTTTCACATATTTACGTAACATAGATATGTGAAAAATGTTATGAACACGAGACATACTTGGCGGTAAAAGCGAGTCTATAGGCCACATTTCCTACTCGATCGAGGATTAAAAATGGGCCAATGAATCGAGGATTGAGCTTTCCTCTTTTTTCAAATCTCGTAACTCCTTTCCATGGAGCAACACGTAACAACACATGATCTCCAATATCGAATTCTACGTCCTTTCGATAAAGATCAGCATAACTCTTTTGTCAATCTTGTGAGGTTTTTATACGTTGTCGGATCGTTTAAATCTTTTTCGTAGTCATACGTACCAACTCTGGTCCCAACAACGTTGCTTCACCCACCTCATCCCAGCATACTGGAGAACGACACTTTCTTATATACAACGCCTCAAATGGAGCCATGCCAATACTTGCTTGATAACTATTGTTGTAGGAAAACTCCACCAATGGTAAGAACTTGTCCCAACTTCCCTTGAAGTCAAGGACACCGAGTCTTAATAGATCTTCAAGAGTTTGAATAGTCCTCTCCGACTGCCCATCCGTGTGAGGATGATATGCCGAGCTAAATCGTAAATCTGTGCCTATAGCTTTCTGCAAACTAACCCAAAATTGTTAAGTGAATCTTGGGTCTCGATCAGAAACTATGGATACTGGCATACCATGCAGTCTTACAATCTCATTTATGTACATATGAACAAGACGTTCAAGTGTATAAGTTTCTTGTACAGGTAAGAAATGAGCAAACTTGGTCAATCTATCAACAATGACCCAAATCGCATCTATGCCTTGAGAAACCTTGGGATGACCGGTAACGAAATCCATGGTAATGTGCTCCCACTTCCATTCTCGAATTTTAAGTGGTTGCAATGGACCTTTTGGTACTTGATGCTTCGCCTTGACTCGTTGACAAGTTAGACACCGTGAGATAAACTTCGTGATCTCTCTCTTCATATTGCTCCACCAAAATGTATGTCAAAGATCATGATACATTTTGGTAGTCCCAGGATAGATTGCAAACGGTGTGTTGTGCGCCTCCATCATGATTTTATACTTTAAATCAGGGTCGTTAGGAACACAAAGTCTGGAGTTGAATTAAAGTATTCCTTTTTCATCGATTATTGCTTCTGGCATAGCACCTTCTTGCACTTTCTTCTTCATACGCATCAGCTCTAGGTCTGTAGCTTGAGCAGCTTTAACTTTATCATTTAAATTCGGTTCTACTCGTATATTCTCTATCATCATATGGGTCCCTGGAGACTTTAACTCTATCTCCATCCTTTGAAAGTCATATAAAATGGGCCTTTGCGTTGACAATATCACACTCGTACCCGCATATGATCTTCTACTCAATGCGTCAGCTACTACGTTCGCTTTACCGGGATGGTATTGAATAGTAGGATCATAATCTTTTAGCAGTTCAAGCCAATGTCGTTACTGCATGTTGAGTTCCTTTTGAGTGAAGAAATATTTGAGGCTTTTATGATCCGTAAAGATCTGCACTTTCTCCCCCACACAGATAATGCCACCAGATTTTAAGTACGAAAACGACAGCTGCCAACTCTAGATCATGAGTAGGATAATTCCTCTCATATTCTTTGAGTTGTCGCGAGGCATAGGCTATGACTTTCCCATGTTGCATGAGAACACATCCTAAACCCTTGCCTGAAGCATCACTATAGATGACATATCCCTCCGTACCAGATGGTATTGTCAGAACAGGTGCTGAAATGAGTCTCCTCTTGAGTTCTTCAAAACTCTTCTCACATTCCACGCTCCAATTGAATTTTGTATCTTTCTGAGTTAGCTAAGTTAATGGAGTAGTGATTCGAGAAAACCCTTCTACGAATCTCCGATAATAACCAGCGAAGCCGAGAAAGCTACGTACTTCGGTCACTGATTTAGGTTGCTCCCAGATTTGAATAGCTTTAATCTTTGTCGGGTCAACAGATATTCCATGACTTGATACTACGTGCCCAATGAATGCTACTTCCTCAAGCCATAACTCGTATTTCTTCAACTTGGCATAAAGTTTTTTTCACGAAGCTTTTGGAGTATCAGCCTCAAGTGTTTCTCATGATCTTCACGGCTTTTGGAATATATGAGGATTTCATCAATAAAGACGACCACAAAGTGATCTAAATATTCCTTGAATACTTGGTTCATCATATCAATGAAGGCAGCAAGAGCATTAGTCAATCCAAAAGACATGATTAAGAATTCATAATGCCCGTACCGAGTTCTGAAGGCAGTCTTTGGAATATCCTAAGTTTTAACCTTCAGCTGATGATATCCAGAACGAAGATCGATCTTTAAAAAGAATTGTGTTCCTTGAAATTGGTCAAACATGTCATCAATACGAGGTAACTGATACCTATTCTTGATGGTGACATGGTTCAATTCCCAAGTCAATACAAAGTTACATACTCCCATATTTCTTCTTCACGAATAGAACAGGAGCACCCCAAGGAGACGTACTAGGATGAATGAAACTAATGTCTAACAATTCCTGTAATTGGGTCTTTAACTCCTGAAGTTCAATAGGAGCCATTCGATATGGGGCTTTGTAAATGGGTCTTGTACCGAGTTCAAGGTCGATACAAAATTCAATTTCACGCTCTGGGGGTAAGCCAGGAAGTTCTTCACGGAATACGTCAGGAAATTTATTAACAATAGAAATATCATTCAAATATGACGTATTTTTGTTTAAATCTGTGACATGAGCTAAGAAAGCTTGACATCCATTTTTTAATAAATGAATAACTTTATGGCTTGAGATTACAGTGATTGATTTTAATTGTTTGGTTACTTGAATTCGCATAATAGGTTGGTTAGGAATATGAAAGCTAACAACCTTACGAAAACAATCTATTTTTGCATGATGAGTAGTTAACCAATCAATCCCTAGAATCGAGTCAAATGCAAGTATTTTCAATGAAATAAGATCGACAGGTAATGTGAGGGTACCAATTTGAACCAAACAAGACTTATAAACAATGGATGTAATGAAAGTTTCTCCCAACGGAGTTTCAACAGAAAAGTCAAAGTCTAATTTCTCCGGAGTCAAATTTAAACGTTGAGCGCAAGTAGGAGAAATAAAAGAATGGGTAGAACCGGTATCAAATAAGGTATAGACTTCACTAGAGTTTATGATAAGCTTACTCGTGATGACCTCGTTCGGGGTCCTTGCTTTCTAGGAGGTCACAACAAAAGCTCTCCCTTGAACTACTGGTTTTGACTTATCTGGGATGGCATTTTGTGTCACCGTTCCAACTGGACTTGTCTTCGGTGTACGACAAAATCGGGCTAGGTGACCTTATCTTCGATAATTATAACTAGCTTTGGATGGCATCACGCAGTTTGGACTGATGTGTCCCTCCCCTCCGCATTTTTGAGCATATGATGGGTGGTCGTTCTCCTTCCTTAACAACGGTCTTTGGTGATGACGTCTTTCCATCATTGTTGAATCTCCTCGCTTGAAATGTCCACTTTTATTGTCTTGGCCATAATTACCACCAAGTGGTTACCATTTCGCATATTGATTCCTCCACGTTTGTTGTCACCGCTTGATGATCAAGTACCCTGCTTGGTATTATCATTTTGCCGACTGCTTTCTCTTGGTTGGGTTGACTCGTTACCGCGCTCCAATAACTGAGCCCTATTTACAACATCTGAATACAGACACAGTTTATGATAAATTAGATATTGACGTATCTCGGGTTTCAAACCTCTTAGAAACATCCGCGTCATTATTTCCTCATTATCAACCAAGTGAGACGCAAACCGGGACAACTCGGCAAACTTAGCTTCGTACTGCGACACGGTCATATTGTTCTGCTCCAACTTGATGAACTCTACCTCTTTCATGTGACGAATACTTTCGGGAAAGTACTTGTTGTTGAATAGTTCTTGGAACTTCTCCCAAGACATCTTCAGTGCGGCAGGTTGAGTACGCTTTACCGATTTCCACCAGTGTCTCGCCTCCTCGCAACATAAAGGTGGCAAAGGGAACATTTTGCTCCTCGAAGCATCCCAAGACATCAAATATCTTGGTGATTTTCTTTATCCACGCTTCCGCCTTAAGTGGTTTTGGCTCTCCAATAAACTCTGGTGGTCCCAGCTCCTTGAACTGTTTAGCGGTGACCGTCCGAGAGTTTCTAGTGTTTCCACCTACATTTTGGACAGGAGTCGCTCTCGCATAATGTTGCATGAATTGCATAAAGCCTCTAAACATTCCATCGTTAATCATTTGGTCAGTGTTATTGTTTGCATGAGGATTGTCGCCTTCCTGATGCGCATTATCCTGATTATTGATCTGTGGAGACTCAACGGTCTCCTGTGCTCCATTGCTATTCTCAACATTCTCGGATGTCATTTTCAAATACTGGCACAAAACAAGGGTTAATTAAACATGCAACATATTATCTCTATACTCTGTCCGACCAATTAAATATCAAATAAACTTAGGTAGATCATACTAGCGAAGGAATTTTTATTCTCTCCTCTCCTAGTTCTTGTCTCACATCTCAGCTAGGGATCATATCCCTAAGCTTTGATACCAACTGTGATGCCCCAAAAATAGGTATACATCACCCATCTTGAGTCGCCAAATACATGGTACAAAATTCAAATACAACTTAATAATACAACTGTCGTGTAGAATACGACAAGACGTAACTGAGAATTTTAATACGGATATTGTCTTCTAGACAGTATTCAACTCAAATGGATTCCTCAATATATTTATTATCACACTATTTCATAGAATAGTGAGGACTACTAATGCTATCATCTGGACCGTCACTCTGTTCCCCGACTAGTCCCGGCTACGTTCTCATTTCCTGAAGAGAACAATGAAAGTAAAATGGTGAGCTCAACTAGCCCAGTAAGAATTATTATGACTAAGATAATGCAGAATAATTTATCGTTAGCCTTCAACAGTGTTAAACTGATAAAATAAAACAAACATCAAGTTTAACTGCAACGGAACAAGCAATCCATTAGAAGAGTCAAGTAGAGAATAAAATCTACTATCTTCTATGATTTAAAAGGTTTTTCATCACTTTTATCGATGAGACTTAGCTTAATAATTAATCCACATCATCCCTGTACTACGGGCAAGTATATTCATTAGTATCACGACCACAAATTATCCATACACTACGGGTCAAAGATATTCGTGTTTTCATCAATGGTCATGATCATACCAACAACTGTCCATCAATGCACTACGGGCCAATGAGGACTTTTACCACAACATTTGTAACATTACGGTCATGATTATACCGAATAATCCCTGGTAATAATCATACCAAGTCCATCTATGCACTACAGGCCACGGATGACTTTCAACATAATATAAACACGAGGATGATGAAAATGATATAAGAATTTAATAAAACAAGTTCAAGGATATATTTTTAAAGATTTATAATTTAATTTATCCAGAAATCAATAACGTCCAAATTGTCAACATGATACTGTTTTATGGAGTAAAATTTAACAATTCTCAGAAGAATATTTTCATGAAAAGATACTAGATGAAGCGCAAATATCAAGGATATTCCACTAATTTCATGGAGTATAGAAGCCAAAACATTAACCAACTGAGTATAATAGAATATATGAAGCGCAAATGGATTTTTTGCCCGCCATGCAGTAATCCACGTGAGCATGATCATTTCCAATGTTTATAATAAAAAATGGAATAAGGAAGAATTCACCAGTGCATGCGTAATCCACATGCATGTGTTTATTCCAACGAATAATAAAGAATGGAACCAGAATCATGCGTAACATGCATGAGACAGGATATATTCCAATAGAATAATAAAGAATGGAACCAACTCATGCGTGTAATCCGTATAGAGCGGTGATATTCCAAATAAATAATAAAGAATGGAATAACAACGAAATTTACGGTGCATGCGATAGATCGCATGTAAATGTTATTCCAATAGAATAATAAAGAATGAAATAACAACCCTTACGAGTATTGAAAAAAATAACTCTCTTCATGAATACGAAAGAAATAATACCCTTTACCTTAGTAGGAGATTGGATATCTTTATAATAGTGTAATAACAGAATACTCTTCTTCTTTCTCTCTTATTCTCTCTCTATACTTTCTCTCTCTATAAGCTTGAATGAATTGGTGAAAATAATGAAGAAATGAGCTTATTTATAGGCTTGGCGAGTAAGGGTAAAATAGTCTTTTCACCATATTTTTATGACATCATCATTGACATCATCGATCATATTACATCATTGCTTACCTCATCGTCGATGACATTATCGCTACTCCTCATCGTCCAGATGACATCATCGCTTTCATCATAGGAATTCAAATTCAATTTGTTCTCTTCCACCTCCTTTTTACTTTTATACCATGAATTTACTATAATAATGCTACCATTCAAATTATAAAAATGTACTATTATATAATCACATCATACTACTATATTATAATATTATAATAATATATTTGAATGAATTATTTTATCGAAAAAGATAAAATACCAACTTTCAACAAATGTCACATGCTAAAAATTCCTCAGTTTAAATCCACTTCGAATAAATATTTTCTTATCATATATATCAATAATTAATTATTCATAAATAATATTACAAAATTACAATATTGACAACCAGGTCGTTCCCAGGAAAGAGGGGGATTTCCGATAAGAATTTCTCCCTATTGGCGCGTAATTAGGTGACCAAACCCTTTTCCTCGACAAAACTTTCTAGACATTGTAAATAATGTAAATAATAATATTATTCAAATACTATGAATTATTGATTTGATATTTTGAAATACTGTGAAATGGCAATTATTGAATCAATAATATAAAATATCAACGTAGCAATTATTGAATCAATAAAATAAAGTATTGAACAATAATTACTGTAATAATTATTGAGTAGTGACTTCTTACGTAAGCATCAATAATCCAAGATAATTATGCAATAACATGGTGTGCTACTATATCTACCAATGCGATATTCTTCGTACTTTTACCACCGGGTATTTCAACAGATTAACGGTAAAACTTTTGCCGTTATTTTATAAAAAGATAATTTTGTCGTTTTCTAACTCCCATAATAATTCTGTTATGGGGTTCACCAATGATTGTGTCGTCGTGCGAATATTCCCAGACAAAAAGAATATTCCCCGACCAAACGAATATTTTATATCAACTTGCTTACTTTGCAAAATTTATAAATATTACCCACAACTATAACATTATAACAAATTCACACCTTAATATTCAAAAATGATATTTATAGAAAATTCATCTTTATTCATAAAAGTTGGGGTCTTACAACCTACCATTCTTATGAAATTTCACCCTCGAAATTAGGGAACGTACCTGGTATGTCGAAGAGGTAAGGATACCTTGATTTCATTTCAGATTCTAACTCCCAGGTCATTTCCTCAACATCGTGGTTTCTCCACAAAACTTTGACTCGAGGTATAACCTTGGAGCGTAAAATATGCTCCTTCTTATCCAAGATTTTAACAGGAACCTCTTCATACATTAAATCTTCCGCTATTTAGTCCGGTTCTAACTCAATAATATGGTGCAGGTCTTTCACATATTTACGTAACATAGATATGTGAAAAATGTTATGAACACGAGACATACTTGGCGGTAAAAGCGAGTCTATAGGCCACATTTCCTACTCGATCGAGGATTAAAAATTGGCCAATGAATCGAGGATTGAGCTTTCCTCTTTTTTCAAATCTCGTAACTCCTTTCTATGGAGCAACACGTAACAACACATGATCTCCAATATTGAATTCTACGTCCTTTTGATGAAGATCAACATAACTCTTTTGTCGATCTTGTGAGGTTTTTATACGTTGTCGGATCGTTTGAATCTTTTTCATAGTCATACGTACCAACTCCGGTCCCAACAACGTTGCTTCACCCACCTCATCCCAGCATACTGGAGAACGACACTTTCTTCTATACAATGCCTCGAATGGAGCCATGCCAATACTTGCTTGATAACTATTGTTGTAGGAAAACTCCACCAATGGTAAGAACTTGTCCCAACTTCCCTTGAATTCAAGGACACGTAGTCTTAATAGATCTTCAAGAGTTTGAATAGTCCTCTCCGACTGCCCGTCCGTCTGAGGATGATATCTTAGAAACTAAATCAGAAATCTATGTCCATAGCTTTCTGCAAACTAACCCAAAATCGTGAAGTGAATCTTGGGTCTCGATCAGAAACTATGGATACTGGCATACCATGCAGTCTTACAATCTCATTTATGTACATACGAGCAAGATGTTCAAGTGTTTAAGTTTCTCGTACAGGTAAGAAATGAGCCGACATGGTCAATCTATCAACAATGACCCAAATCGCATCTATGCCTTGAGAAACCTTGGGAAGACCGGTAACGAAATCCATGGTAATGTGCTCCCACTTCCATTCTAGAATTTCAAGTGGTTGCAATGGACTTTTTGGTACTTGATGCTCCACCTTGACTCGTTGACAAGTTAGACACCTTGAGATAAACTCCGCGATCTCTCTCTTTATTTTGCTCCACCAAAATATATGTCGAAGATCATGATACATTTTGGTACTCCCAGGATAGATTGCAAATGGTGTGTTATGCACCTCCATCATGATTTTATACTTTAAATTAGAGTCGTTAGGAACACAAAGTCTGGAGTTGAATCAAAGTATTCCTTTTTCATCGATTCTTGCTTCCGGCATAGCACCTTCTTGCACTTTCTTCTTCATACGCATCAACTCCAAGTCTGTAGCTTAAGTAGCTTTAACTTTATCGATTAAAGTCAGTTCTACTCGTATATTCGCTATCATCACATGGGTCCCTGGAGTGTTTAACTCTATCTCCATCCTTTGCAAGTCATATAAAATGGGCCTTTGCGTTGACAATATCACACTCGTACCCGCATATGATCTTCTACTCAATGCATCAGCTACTACGTTCGCTTTACCAGGATGGTATTGAATAGAATGATCATAATCTTTCAGCAGTTCAAGCCAACATTGTTTCCGCATGTTGAGTTCCTTTTGAGTGAAGAAATATTTGAGGCTTTTATGATCCGTAAAGATCTCCACTTTCTCCCCATACAGATAATGCCTCCAGATTTTATGTGCGAAAACGACAGCTGCTAACTCTAGATCATGAGTAGGATAATTCCTCTCATATTCTTTGAGTTGTCGCGAGGCATAGACTATGACTTTCCCATGTTTCATGAGAACACATCCTAAACCCTTGCTTAAAGCATCACTGTAGATGACATATCCCTCCGTACCAGATGGTATTGTCAGAACAGGTGCTGAAATGAGTCTCCTCTTGAGTTCTTGAAAACTCTTCTCACATTCCACGCTCCAACCAAATTTTGTATCTTTCCAAGTTAGCTGAGTTAATGGAGTAGCGATTCGAGAAAACCCTTCTACGAATCTCCGATAATAACTAGCTAAGCCGAGAAAGCTACGTACTTTGGTCACTGATTTAGGTTGTTCCCAGCTTTGAATAGCTTCAATCTTTGCTCGGGTCAATAGATATTCCATGACTTGATACTACGTGCCCAAGGAATGCTACTTCCTCAAGCTAGAACTCGTATTTCTTCAACTTGGCATAAAGCTTGTTTTCACGAAGCTTTTGGAGTATTAGCCTTAAGTGTTGCTTATGATCTTCACAACTTTTGTAATATATGAGGATGTCATCAATAAAGACGACCACAAAGTGATCTAAATATTCCTTGAATACTCGGTTCATCATATCCATGAAGGCAGCAGGGGCATTAGTCAATCCAAAAGACATGACTAAGAATTCATAATGTCCGTACCGAGTTCTGAAGGCAGTTTTTGGAATATCCTCAGTTTTAACCTTCAGCTGATGATATCCAGAACGAAGATTGATCTTTGAATAGAATTTTGTTCCTTGAAACTAGTCAAATAGTTCATCAATGCGAGGTAACTGATACCTATTCTTGATGGTGACAGGGTTCAATTCCCGGTAGTCAATACAAAGTCGCATGCTCCCATCTTTCTTCTTCACGAATAGAAAGAGAGCACCCCAAGGAGACGTCTTGGGGCCGAATGAAACCAATGTCTAACAATTCCTCAGAATTGGGTCTTTAACTCCTCGAAGTTCAATAGGAGCCATTCGATATGGGGCTTTGGAAATGGGTTTTGTACCGGGTTCAAGGTCGATACAAAATTCAATTTCACGCTCTCGGGTAGTAGGCCAGAAGTTCTTCGTGAATACGTCGAAGAAATTTATTAACAATAGAAATATCATTCAAATCGACGTATTTTTGTTTAAATCTGTGACATGAGCTAAGAAAGCTTGACATCCATTTTTTAATAAATGAATAGCTTTATGGCTTGAGATGACATTGATTGATTTTAATTGTTTGGTTGCTTGAATTCGCATAATAGGTTGGTTAGGAATATAAAAGCTAACAACCTTACGAAAATAATCAATTTTTGCATGATGAGTAGTTAACCAATCAATCCTTGTAATCACGTCAAATACAAGTATTTTCAATGAAATAAGATCGACAGGTAATGTGAGGGTACCAATTTGAACCAAACAAGACTTATAAACAGTGGATGTAATGAAAGTTTCTCCCAACGGAGTTTCCACAGATAAGTCAAAGTCTAATTTCTCTGGAGTCAAATTTAAACGTTGAGCGCAAGTAGGAGAAATAAAAGATTGGGTAGAACCGATATCATATAAGATATAGACTTCGCTAGAGTTTATGATAAGCTTACCCGTGATGACCTCGTTCGGGTTCCTTGCTTTCTTGGAGGTCACAACAAACGCTCTCCCTTGAATTACTAGTTTTGACTTGTCTAGGACGACATTTTGTGTCATCGTTCCAACTGGACTTGTCTTTAGTGCATGACAAAATTGGGCTAGCTGACCTTCTCTTCGATAATTATAACACGCTTTGGATGGCATCGCATAGTTTGGACTGATGTGTCCCTCCCTTCCGCATTTGAAGCATATGATAGGTGGTCGTTCTCCTTTCTTAACAACGGGTGCTGGTGATGACGTCTTTCCATCATTGTTGAATCTCTTCTTCTTGAAATGTCCACTTTTATTGTCTTGGCCGTGATTACCACCGAAGTGGTTACCATTTCTGGCATGTTGATTCCCTCCACGTTTGTTGTCACCGCTTCGATGACTGCTACCACTAGTATTATCATTTTGTCGGCTGCTTTCTCTTGGTTGGGTTGACTCGTTACCGCGCTCCAATAACTGAGCTCTATTTACAACATCTGAATACATACACAGTTTATGAGAAATTAGATATGTATGTATCTCGAGTTTTAAACCTCTTAGAAACATCTGCGTCATTCTTTCCTCATTATCAACCAAATGAGACGCAAATTGGGACAACTCGGCAAACTTAGCTTCGTACTGCGACACGGTCATATTGTTCTGCTCCAACTTGATGAACTCTACCTCTTTCATATGACGAATACTTTCGGGAAAGTACTTGTCATTGAATAGTTCTTGGAATTTCTCCCAAGACATCTTTAGTGCGGCAGGTTGAGTACGCTTTACCGATTCCCACCAGTAATCTTCCTCTCCTCACAACATAAAGGTGGCAAAGGGAACCTTTTGCTCCTCGGATTTATCCACGCTTCCGCCTTAAGTGGTTTTGGCTCTCCGATAAACTCTGGTGGTCCCAGCTCCTTGAACTATTTAGCGGTGACCGTCCGAGAGTTTCTAGTGTTTCCACCTACATTTTGGACAGGAGCCGCTCTCGCCTGATGTTGCATGAATTGCATAAAGCCTCTGAACATTCCATCGTTCATCATTTGGTCAGTGTTGTTATTTGTATGAGGATTGTCGCCTTCCTGATGCGCATTATCCTGATTATTGATCTGTGGAGACTCAACGATCTCCTGTGCTCCATTGCTATTCTCAACATTCTCAGATGTCATTTTCAAATACTGCCACAAAACAAGGGTTAATTGACATGCAACATATTATCCCTATACTCTGACCGACCAATTAAATACCAAATAAACTAAGGTAGATCATACTAGCGAAGGAATTCCTCGTCTCTCCCCTCCTAGTTCTTGTCTCACATCTCAGCCAGGGATCATATCCCTAAGCTTTGATACCAACTATGATGCCCCCAAAATAGGTATACATCACCCATCTTGGGTCGCCAAATACATGGTACAAAATTCAAACACAACTTAATAATACAACTGTTCGTGTAGAATACGACAAGATATAACCGAGAGTTTTAATACGAATATTGGCTTCTAGATAGTATTCAACTCAAATGGATTCCTCAATACATTTATTATCACACTATTTCATAGAATAGTGAGGACTACTAATGCTATCATCTGAACCGTCACTCCCTTCCCCGACTAGTCCCGACTACGTTCTCATTTCCTGAAGAGAACAATGAAAGTAAAAGGGTGAGCTCAACTAGCCCAGTAAGAAATATTATGACTAAAATAATGCAGAATAATTTATCGTTAGCCTTCAACAGTGTTAAACTGATAAAATATAACAAACATCAAGTTTAACTGCAGCGGAACAAGCAATCCATTAGAAGAGTCAAGTAGAGAATAAAATCTACTATCTTCTATGATTTAAAAGGTTTTTCATCACTTTTATCGCTGAGACTCAGCTTAATAATTAATCCACATCATCCCTGCACTACGGCCAAGGATATTCATTAGTATCACGACCACAAATTATCCATGCACTACGGGTCAAGGATATTCGTGTTTTCATCAATAATCAGGATCGTACCAACAACTTTCCATCAATGCACTATGTGCCAATGAGGACTTTTACCACAACATTTGTAACATTACGGTCATGATTATACCGAATAATCCCTGGTCATAATCATACCAAGTCCATCTATGCATTACAGGCCACAGATGACTTTCAACATAATATAAACATGAGGATGATGACAATGATATAAGAATTCAATAAAACAAGTTCAAGGATACATTTTTAAAGATTTATAATTTAATTTATCCAGAAATCAATAACGTCCAAATTGTCAACATGATACTATTTTATGGAGTAAAATTCAAGAATGCTTAGAAGAATATTTCCATGAAAAGATACTAGATGAAGCGCAAATATCAAGGATATTCCACTAATTTCATGGAGTATAGAAGCCAAAATTTTAACCAACTGAGTATAATAGAATATATGAAGCCATGAAATGGATTTTTTGCTCGCCATGCGGTAAATCCACGTAGATGCATCATTTCCAATGTAATAATAAAGAATGAATGAAATAACATAAGAATTCACCAGTGATATAATCCGCATGACATGAAAGTTATTCCAATAGAATAATAAAGAATGGAACCGAATTCACGCGCGAACCTACACATACATACGGATATATTCCAATAGAATAATAAAAAATGGAACCAGGACATGCGTAATCCGCACAGACAGGATATTCCAACATAATAATAAAGAATGGAATAACAACAGAATTCACCAAGCATGCGATAGACCACACAGACATGTTATTCCAATAGAATAATAAAGAATGGAATAACAACCCTTACGAGTATTGAAAGAAAATAACACTCTTCGTGAATACGAAAGAAATAATACCCCTTCCCTTAGTAGGAGATTGGATACTGCAATAGTGTAGTAACATAATACTCTTCTTCTTTCTCTCTTATTCTCTCTATACTTTCTCTCTCCATAGCTTGAATGAATTGGTGAAAAATAATGAAGAAATGAGCTTCTATTTATAGGCTTGGCAGAGTAAGGGTAAAATAGTCTTTTCGCCATAATTATGACATCATCGCTGACATCATCGATCATATTACATCATTACTTACATCATCGTCTCGATGACATCATCGCTTACCTCATCGTCCGATGATATCATCGCTTGCATCATAGGAATTCAAATTCAATTTGTTCTCTTCCACCTCCTTTTACTTTTATACCATGAATTTACTATAATAATGCTACCATTCAAATTATAAAAAACATACTATTATATAATCACATCATACTACTATAATGTAATATTATAATAATATATTTGAATGAATTATTTTATCGGAAAAGATAAAATACCAACTTTCAACAAATGTCACATGCTAAAAATTCCTCAGTTTAAATCCACTTCGAATAAATATTTTCTTATCATATATATCAACAATTAATTATTCACAAATAATATTAAAAAATTATAATATTGACAACCAGGTCGTTCCCAGGAAAGAGGGGCTTTCCGATAAGGATTTCTCCCTATTGGCGCGCAATTAGGTGACCAAACCCCTTTCCTCGATAGAACTTTCTAGACATTGTCAATAATGTAAATAATAATATTATTCAAATAATATGAATTATTGATTTGATAATTTGAAATACTATGAAATGACAATTATTGAATCAATAATATAAAATATCAATGTAGCAATTATTGAATCAATAAAATAAAGTATTGAACAGTAATTACTGTAATAATTATTGAGTAGTGACTTCTTACGTAAACATCAATAATCCAAGATACTTTGTATAATCTTGTGCTACTATATAACCACGCCAGACATCGCATACTTTTACCACCGGTATTTCAACAGCTTAACGGTAAAACTTTCATGCGTTATTTTTATAAAAAGATAATTTTATCATTTTCTAACTTCGATAATAATTACATTGTGGGGTCCACTAATGATTGTGTCGTCGCATTTAATATTCCTGCATAAAAAAGAATATTCATCGACCAAACGAATATTTTATATCAACTTGCTTACTTTGCAAAATTTATAAATGTCGACGTCGGGATTTTTGAATGTCCCTTTCCGTTTCTTGTTCTTTGGTGTTCTCATTTTAGGTGAGATTTGTTTGAAAAAAATAAGTGAAAAAGGTCCGACATGTATAATATCGACGATGGACTGTTAAGAGTCGCCAGTTAGTTTTTTAAATGGTTGTACCAACACAAATCGAGAAAAGGTTTGCACATTGATCCAAAGATGTAACACAAGAAAACGGTGAAAGTGAAACCTAGATTCATTAGGGTTCGGGGACTTGGTTATGCGAGAGGGAAGGTGTTAGGCACCCCCACATCCGTGTTACCACGACTCACCACCGCCTCTTTTCAAGAAACTATTATCCGAATGTGTGTGTGTGTGTGTGGGTTAATGTCTTTGTTATTTGGAAGTAGTCAGAGGCCTCGTTCACACCTATATACATTGGTTTGAATTTTTGTAAAAATTCAGGTTTATAGCAAGATATGGCGTTGATGTTTTTATAAAAAGGTTTTTCAAACCCTGATGCTCAATAATAATTGAGACCTTTTGATACTTCCTTTTATTAAGTATTCAGCTTGATTGATTTTATTTTTCGAGATGCGAAGCATCTGTAAGAAAATAATGTACAAAATAATGCCGACTTCCTCGTGGGTATGAAAACCATTTGAGGAAATTCGACACCATTGAAATAATTTACAAGTCGCTTCACCGTGAAAATATCCATCACGAACCGAATCTAGATCCAATAAAATTCAATCTGTGATCACATGATTCCTAGGCGCACATGATACCGCAATTTGTATGAAAGTAGTAAGCAGGTATATATATAAAAGTTGTAAATATATATATATACATACATGATCACCGACCACGAAGCACCTCCACAGGGGATCAAAAATGTAAATAAAGCTGTAAAAGCTATCAATCTCCACGGAGGAAACTCCAGGCGGGACAAAACATAAATAAAGCTGAACAAAGCAATCAACTGCCACGAAGTGAATTCCAGCGGATTTAAACGTAAAGAAAGTCATAAAAGCGATCAACCACCACAAGTAAACTCCATGTGTAATGATATATATATATATATATATATACACATATATATATATATATATTTGTTCGATGAGCACGGATTTTACATCCGTGCGTTTATTTCTTATGTAAAATCGATATATATATATAATAACATAGTTTGACAACAGCTCATATATATACAACAGTTCATATATATATATATATATATATATATATATAAACAAATAAACGCTCGAATTCAATTCTAGGCTCAATCGAAGCATAACTTGATAATGTTATCCATATATATATATATATATATATAAGCAAATAAACGCTCGCATGAATATATAACTCGATAATGTTAGTCCATATATATATATATATATATGTATATACAAATCTGAATAAAACCACGGACCAAAAGTTCCGGTAAACACACGCAACCACGACTCTCAACGTGAAGAAGGGTGTGTGTAAAGATGAAGAGAAAGGCTTTAAAGTGTGTGAGAAGGCTTACAGTGGGTTGCCAATGAAGACTTCTATATCTTTAAAGTGGATGAAACTCGGCTCCCGCCGATACAAAAGTAGCTATATGTGAGCTCACAAGTGTTTAAAATGGGAAAGCACTCAAGATATATTGCAAGTACGAGAGCAAATTTGATGGCTTCCTCGCTTTCTCCTCTTAAATGGCTCCCAAAGCCCTTTTTAAGGGGAAGCCATTAGGTGCCACCGCAGTGGCACCGAGGTCGCTGTTTTGCCCGACCCCAAGTCATCTCCTCGATTTCATGCATTGTAATGTCTGCTCGAACTTTTAGAATTGCAATCTGGGCATCCGATTGAGGTATACAAGACCTATTTTGGACCGCTGTTGTCGAGAGTTGAACAATGGCATGGGATTAGAGTTTGCACAAAGTCATTGAAGATGGGATGATGCCCTCCGGTCTTCAAGCTTCAAATTCTATTCGTTACCCAGCACAATAGTCACTCGGGATTGGTTTTCCTTGATTCTTGTGGGGCATCGTTGTGTAGAGATGTGTGTATAAAATGTTGAGACGACGTGATGTGGCATCGCGTTTGCAAGATGACGAGGTTTCCCCTCACCGGTGTTATCGTCGGTTTGGGCTGATAAAGCAGACGTTGCTCAAGGCTTCGCTGAGATTGGACTGCTGTAAGTGTTGAAAGTCCTCAGTGTCAACTTTGAGGTGTGCCTGTCCTCCCGGTGTTATCTCCGGGTTGGTACTAGGTGTCTCATTGTGAGCGTCGATATTGAAGCTAGTTGCATTTGAAACAAGCATTTCTGGGGTTATCGTCGAAACTGCATTCCTTTGGGTGATCACCAAGGTTAGTAGTTATTCCCATGATTGGGACTGAGACTGGATACCTCGGGGTTATCTCCGAGATTAATCGATCTTCTCCGGTGTGTGTTCCGGTATTGTATCCGCACACCTCGGGGTTATCTCTGAGGTTGGAGTTGTTACTCCCAGTGTGTATTCTGGGGTTAATGCTGAACTTCCGGTAGTATCTAGAATGGATATGGACTGTCTTCTAGGGTTCCCTCTTGAAAGACGAATCTGTCCTCCTACAACGTTAGCGACATGTGTGCAGAAAATTTCGAGTGTCTATAGATGCCCCTCTTTATCATACTCATGTAATGCAATGCATGGGTGGGATAAAGAATCCTAGACACTTGAAATGCAATAAGACAAACATGATACTATATGTAGCAACATGATGCAAATGTATTATGCATGTGTACGGGGTTGTTGCCCAACATGCTGGGGATGATTGTGGCTCCCTGTTGCTTCAACTGGGGATTGGCAACTATGACCTGATCGAATGTGTAATTTGAATCTGTTATGATGTTGATGTTGGGGTTATCATCAAATTCCTGGATCCTTGATAACGACTTAATCTTGAAGATGTACTCTTATGTGTAAGAGATCTATGGGGATAAAGCTTGGTCTGCTTGAGGATGTGTATAACATATTCCATCATCGATCCTCCTTGATGACGTTGACCTTTCCTAGTTGGCATCGCTAGGACATGTCAAGATTCTTTGAATTTATCGCCAACAAAGAAATGCCGTTAGGGTCACGACCTTCGCTGGCGTGTACTTCACCGCAAGATGTGAATAAACGGGTGAAAAAGAACCACGTGGGAAAATTTGTTAAGGTTGCATAACCTTCGTTGGCGTGTGAATCAACGGCGAGAAGCTGGCTGTAACCCCCGTCGAGGATCCATTGGGAATATGATTAATCGAACATGAAATCCTCGAATAGCTCTTGGGCTTCGATAGGTTTAATCGCCATCAGCTGAGATAACGTCAAGGCTGGTTGACCTTCGTTGATATGTGTGTCAACGGCTGACTGTGCGTTATAACCCCCTACCGGGGCTTCACGTTGTAACCCCCGTCGAGGATCAAGTTTATCTTTAGGGTAATGACCCAGAGTTGGCGGCATTGGACCTGTACAAGGTATTGTCGGATGTGATTTGCAATAAATGAGATCATTGGCAGGGTATACCTCGTGTTCGGGTGACTACCAATGAGTGATGTACAGACTCAAAGTTCCATCTGAGAAGACTAGGATTTTAGGTTGTTTTGCTCAATTGCGTAGCGTTTTTATTCCGGATTTGACTTTTTCAGTCCACAAGAACTCTTTTGCAACTCAAACTGGACCGAGCCGGAGGGGTGGGGCCCACATAGGGGTGCCGCAGGTACACTTGCTTCAGCCGTAGATGGACCTGCGACCAACCGTGGATACTAATATCCTGCAGGTTGGTCCCACAAGTCACTTTCAACTTGCCTCGCGAAGAAAAATCCGGAGCTCCCCTTCAGATCTGCTGAGTTCGGGCGCTTTTCTGCAAATTCTGTCACTATACAAGTGTTCTGCACTATCTCTTGGTAACGATATACATGTATTTTTCCGGTTTTTGTCCGTTGAAAATGAGTTATCTCATGAAATGCATCTAAACACATAGTAGTGATTATGAATGCAAAATGACTTGATAAAAATATTCAACATAATAAATGTTAGTATTAAACCATCTTTGAATATAATGATGTGAAAAATTTAACTTTTGAGATACCAAATTGGCACCTTTTTCTGCTATTTTTGTCCTATTTGAGGTCCAATGAGCAAAAGTTAAAAAGGCAAAGTACTCCTCGTATTGAGGTTAACCTTATGCATTAATGATTTTAATTTTCAATGCATATATTATGTATATGATTTTAGGGCAGGTGTGCTACTGAATGGCCACCTAGTCATGCCTATGTGCATGTGGATAGTCTTGTTTTCAAAGGGGACTATGGAATTTTTTTTCAAAATGTAGGCATTGGGTAGTTATGCATTTTAACTCTACTGTATATTAAAGTAAATGCATGCATGCATATAGTCATAAGATGCATTAAAAACTCCAGTTTAGAACATACCACACCCTTTCTGAGGTGATTTGGAGACTTTTTGTTTAGATATTATGGATCCGGATCAGCCAAGTAGTTCCCGCAGGACCACTTCTTGTATACGGCGGAGGGCTTCTGAAGTGCCTCGACCCCGTTCTGTCAGACAGTCTCGTCGATTGGTGGAGGCAGTGATACGTCCAATCCGAGCTGATGTGCCAGACGTTGAGGATGAGGATGAGGATATTCCGATTGAGGACCCCGCTCCTGCTGCACATGTTCCTCGTAGGGAGCTCCCTTGTATTCAGGTGGCAAACCCATAGCTTCTGGGTGACTAGAGCAGACATCCCTCGATGTACTTGCATGCTAACGAGGTATGACGTTAGATCTTTATTTTCCTTCTTTCCTATTGATGAGGATTAAAGGGTTTTGATGTTGATCTGCATTTCATGTAGGTTCTCGGCTTCACACAGCCTCGAGGGAATTGGTTTAGTATACACTCTATGTATCAAGCTCTTCATCATGATTACAGAGTGGTAGTGCATGATTGGGGATTTGGGGTATTCTTCTCCATCATTCCCCGTCGTTGTCCCTGGGGTTACCTCAGGGCATTGTCTGAGCGATGGTTTCATCAGACTCAGTCACTCCATTTATTGGACTATGAGGTGATGATGACGCCGATGGATTGGCGATTTATCACAGGTATGGAGTTTGGAGGGGAGCCAGTGCCTTGCATGACGAATATTACCCCTACTGTCGTCAGATCCTTGTTAGGAGTTTCAGTGAGGCGCTCAAAGGAAGGACTATCCATGCAGGTCCTTTGAGCGTAGATGTTATGAGCGGGCTTTTGAGTGAGCCCATGCCTGATGATGTCAGAGTCAAGGATCACATTCTTCGACGATTGTTCTTGATGATCATTAGAGGCTGCTTCATAGCAGATAACTCTTCTACGATGTCGTTTGCTTTGATCAGCGCCACACGTCATGTGGACCGTATTAGAGAGTATGATTAGGGGTTCCTACACCTTTTCCTATTTCCTCCGGGGCATGCGTATGCGCTCATAGGGTTTGACTGAGGCTTGGCTAGGATTCTACCCATTTTTGCTGGTGAGTATTTCTCTTATCATTTCCCATTTATAGGTTAAGAGTGTTTACTGACCGCAGATGTTTTGCCATTGTGTCAGCAGTTTTGGGCCTACGAGAGGCTCCCATTCTTGCGTCCTATGAGTGTGTTAGGTTTAGATACCTATCCATGAGGACGACGATGGCATCATTCCATTTTGGTGGAGGTCCCTGTAGCTGAGGGTTTCACTCACAGACGCATTTAGCTGGAGTTGCTGACCGCTGATATCATCACATGGATTCCCTATTCTAGGGAATATTTGGCCATCGGTTTTGAGGATGGGTACCTGACTGGTGTCGAGTATGTGATCTCCACCCAGAGAGTTCCTCTCTTTACAAATCGAGGATGGGAACTCTATTTAGGAGAGCGTGCTATTAGGAGCACCACAGCGGAGATTCGTATGCCGATCTCTGCCTCTGCGTCAGTGTCATTAGCTTTGTATCACACCACCCATCACTGATATTCCATTGTTGGGGTTTGACGGGATTACATTATTAAAGTGTCCTTGCACTCAGGAGAGATATTCCAGCGTTGGTGGTTACCTCGTACTATTGGAGCCCAGTCCCGCGCCACTCAGTTCATGGGGGATATGGTTTCAGGATCCGTGATGATGATGGATTGGATAGCCTGTGTCCGAGATCCGACTAATGTGACACAGATTGACAGTTTGACCGGGCGACTAGACCAGGCGCATTTCTTTATCCGGCATTTGGGTAGCGATCCGACAGAGGAAGATTCGTTTACTCCTTCCAATTCAGGAGCTGGCCCCACAAATGACCAATTCGATTTTGCCGGCGCATATCCTCCTCTATATAGGCCTGACATCCCTGTTGATAGAGATCCAGTGACTCAGGAGGAGTTACATCAGGTGGACAGGATTGCTGATGTAGATATTGACACCATTGTCTTCTTCTGATGTGTATTCTCATTATATCTTTTGATAAGCCTCTATTAGCTATTGGGTTGTTGTGCCCCATTCTCGCTATATCTTTTCATAGGCCTCTGTTAGTAGTAAGGCATTTGTGCCCCATTTCCCTGTATTTGTAGTTGTACAGAGATGATGTATTAGATGTTGATATACTTAGGAATGTATGCACAGTTTTTCATTCCCTATATCATATTTCCATCTATTATCTGCAATACATGTATCATGTTATGCATATGTATGTATGTCCAGAGATATTCAACATTCACCCCTGGATGGTCTTATGACACGGTCCATACAGATGTCTTCTTTGATAGTTAGCCGTATAGGTTATACCCCACCAGCATTTGTGGCATCGGGTATGCGATCGTGGTATGATAGCATGTCACCATCAGACAGGGTTACCGTAGATCATTTGTTGCAGAATACTATGACCCTGTTGATGTTTTAGGTTCCAATAGGATTTGTGGATGGCATGCTAGAGCATTGGGTATCGGATAGGCAGGTTTTCCGATTTGGGACCCATGAGTTGACTCCTACTCTGGAGGAGTATGCATGGTTAACGATGCTGCCGCTTGACAGACCTTGCGTGTGTATGGCTTTGGGGGACATGAGTCGACGGTTCATGACCCTCACTAGATTAAGGCGTAGAGTTGTGCAGGATGAGCTTACATCGAGCTACGATATATCCCAGCATTTTTTGTTTGACAGATTTGGCTCTGAGGATAGTTATACACGACACTCCGGGGATTTCACCACACCAAAGGATCATTGGCGTCTAGCCAAGATTGATGTACTGCTATTATGCGTGCTGTCGTGTGTCTATATGCCACGATACATGGTTGAGATAGACATTGGAGTCATCATGGCAGTGAGAGCTCTCAGGGAGGGTCGTACCATTATGCTGATGATTATAGCAGAGACCCTGCGGTCAACCACCTACTGCTGCACTTATCCGACAGGAGTGTTCACGGGCAGCTCGGTCATGCTATATGTGTGGTTTATGTCCCACTTGAGACCGATTGACACTCTTACACGGAATGGGTATTGGTTCACCCACGATATAGCCATGTCACACTCCTTTCAGCCATCGGAGTGTATAGATGCTATGTCTTGGTCCATATTCTTGGCGGATATCGAGAGATCTATTTGTCATATT